>UCQR01002602.1:6998-18822 GCA_900474235.1 Cecidostiba semifascia
GAGCAAAGAGGAAAATCTTTTTTTAGACCGAACTCGTAGATAACAAGTAAAGAGAAAGACGGAGAGAGAGAGAGAGCTCTTATCGCGTGTTTATATTGTTGACTTTATCATCTGCACCGCGTGTGTGTGTGTGTCGCCGCCGCAATGTTCTCTGTCTGTCCTGTATATATATATGTACAGAGAGTGAGAGACGGCGACATTATTTTATACTTTGAAAAAAGACTGCCATCACATACATATCGCGGGGAAAAGTTTAATCACCTGAGTATATTCACTCCATTCGTAGGTACCGTCGTGTCTAATAGTATTCGGCTCGATCGTCGAGTTGAGTTTCCAAGGTAGATGAACCTCTTTGAGCTCTAACGGACACGTGTCGTCGATGAAATCGGCGGACGTCTCGTTGCTCGCTGCGACCATCTGCGTGATCGTGATGGACAGGCAGACTCTGATCGTGTAGGCGCAGAAGAGCGAGAAGAAGGTCATGATCACGCAGATCCATCGTTGCGATATGCCCGAGCCTGTGGAATCGCACATGCGAAATTAGAATTGTGAGGTTAGATCGGCACGGTGCACGCGCGTGCACAGCGTGTGAATGTGAAAATAACTAGCATGAGTGTGCATTATAGTGCATTATGAGACATGAAAAATTGTGCGCTATCATGTACTGTAAAAATTCTGAGATTCTTTTTTTTGTTTTTCATCGGAATATATATGCGGTGTATTATTGAAACGCGATTACATCGTTGCGCAATCGCGGTTCGCTACCGATTTTCACAAGCTTTTTTTCTAGCGCGCGGGGAAAAACGATTTTTAATGAATGGAAAGCTACGTTTAAAAAGCAAGCGTAAAATATGACTAATGTAGTACAGTTTTTAGAAAGCTCCGGCAGTGCAGCCGCGACAGGAGACGGAAAATTACACGCTTACCACACGTGAAGATAACAATAATATTGCAGAGCGATGATTCGGAACGTAAATACAGAGAGACGACACTGTTTACCGTGTATATACTTTAAACGATCTACATGTATCTTTCAGATTATTGTACAACAAAAATGATGAATAATGAAAACTTACGCGCGCGCGCGCGACCTCGTTGTTAATTTTAATTTCAAGCAATGACTCACACATGTATCCGACCCAGTTGTCAATAGAACAACTACAAAACAGTGAAGACTCTAAAGTTTTATATAGCTATACGATAATAATACTCACAGCAGTCTTTCCACTGAGCCGACATGTTGCCGATTTTCCACCGATCTGCAGCGTGACGAAAACACAGCGCTGATGCGCCCACGTGTCTCTCTCTCTCACTCACTGCCAAGAGTTTTCTTCCCAAATAGAAGCACACTCTCGATCCCTCCAACTTTTCAGCTGCAACTAATTCCTCGGCCCGGCGTCTCTCCGACTGATGTAGCTCGCTCACATGTTGCCGCTCTCACAGTCGTCTCGAGGGAAACGCACATAATCGCTCCCGGCGGCGATCGCTAGATAACTGATGATGCGACACGGCCTGCGCGTAGGTATATTAGCTTTCTTTCGAATTCGACGGCGTAAGTACGTCATAAAATTCAATATTTGCTTTACCAAGCAGCAGCAGCAGCAGCAGCAGCAGCAGCAGCAGCAACAGTATAGTAGATCGAGGCTTCTTACATAAACTCAGAGGGCTAATGATGACTGCACAGTGTATAGTTGTAGTCGTCGCGTCTTTCCGGCGTCGGCTGGCACTGCATCTCAGCTAATAGAGAGCCGAGAGAAAAGCTTTCCTTCCCCAAAACGGCGTCGCTGATGCATCGTCGCACACTATCCGACGCGCTCGCGCGCATGACACTGAAGTGTCCGGCCGCAGTAGCTACTTTTGCTTCGCTCGCATCGCACGATCGCGTAGTATATGTTGTACATTAAAATCCGAGCGTCTCTCTCTCTCTCTCTCTGTGTGTGTGCGTTTCGCAACGTTTTTCAAGCGCCGACGATGCACTATAATACTCCGATGACTATAGACACTCTTATTCCATCGGAGAGTCTCCTTCCTTCTTTCGCGTCGATCGTTCGCGCGCGACGCTGATGTCGTCGTCTCGGCGCGGCTATGATAAATGCAAGCGAGATGAAAAGTTTGATTTCTTTTCAATTTATATATACGGACTTGCGAGGCGCGCTTATCTCTTTTGTATGCCTTATGGAAAACCCCGCACTGTCGGTGTTTTTAATATGCTCCTCTCTCTCTCTCTCTCTCTCGCTCTCTCTCTGTCTGCGGTTATCTTCGTAAAACATTATTGCCTGCGATTTGACGTTATTTGCGTCATCTGATGTTTTAATTTTGCCTCATCTGCATAATAATGCAAATGATATGCATAATTATCTTATATACAGGCGAATGGGAGAGAGAGAGAGAGAGAGAGAGAGCTCGTTGAAATTCGTATTTGGTTTTAAAAAGTTTGTTTGTACGAATGTGCGTAAAATCTATGAGAGTTCTCGGCAAAATTACATTAGTGTGTCTACCTAGCTATGTACGCATGTGTCTTGTACAGGGGGAAATCGTCTGGAGAAAAATTATACCTACTGTCACATAGAGGATGACGAAGAAACTTATCGAAATATGGCGCATGGCTTTGTTTAAATAAAAGGGAACATTTGTATACAATGTTTGCCTTCTATCATTGATTATTGGTTTCCCGTCTGAAAATCTGTCTGATGATTTCATTAACTTTGAACGCATAATTAGCTGATAGGAAGTCATAATCTACACGCTCGTTATACTTTCAAAATTGGACTTTTTATTGATGTTCAAATGGAATTTTGTTAGAATATAATATACTGATCGGAAGGCTGCGACAAATGCCCATTTAATGTAAAATAGTATGTTGATCATATTGTCTCTCTACCTATTTTTATAATTCAGCTTATATTTTAACGTTTTACTATTGTGGGTATATCGTATTAGAATTTTATAAATTGTGTGAAGATTAACATATTTTAAAAAGACAAAAATTCCCATGCTAACTTGGTCATAATACGATTTCTTTCCATGAGGTTTTAGTTTTTGCAGATTTAAAATATGAATAGTATAATAAAGAAAACGAATAATTTCGCAGTTTTCAAGTAAAGCAGTTTATTAGCAATAGAACACTTTAAATAGTTGACAACATCGGTTTAAAAAAAAATTAACAACTATTATTTGTTTTGAAAGTGAAAAATTGGTTATTCGTATTTAATAATAATAATAATAATAATAATAATAATAATGGTATACTTATTACATATTATTTATTAAAAACTGGCTTTTTAAATTTCTGAAAGATATATAATCTCAAAAAATCGTCATCGCCAAGAAGAAAAAAAATCTTGTGAATGACAGCATCCTATATACAAGCAAATTTTTTTATACAATGCTTTTCTTAATCTTTTTTCTCTGATAATACGTTATCTCTTCTTTTTTCATGTACATACATACGTAACTTATTACTTTTTATCAATTTCATTAATTTTATTACATTATATGGATATTAATTTAAACAGATTCACGTTTGAAATAAATTTATTTTTCGAAAAATATTTATCTGATAATTTAGTGCTTTAATATATAGTCCCACCATTATTCACCTATGCGTTTCCGCAAACATGGCTTGGGTTACAGCGTAAATAAATATGAGTAAATTTATTAACCATATAAAAATAGATCATTAAGAAAATCAATTATCGTTCACGGATTGTTTGATATGCTGCAAACATTCCCACAATGTGTAGACGCAATAAAATCAATCAATTGATGTAAATATTATTTATAAAAGTCATTTGTATACCAAAGCTATTAGGCTCGAGGTCGAGTGCATTGACACTCGTCGAAGGCATTGCACTTCCGACCAATGTTCGTCAACACGACGCGATGACTGATGTGAAGTTCAATAGTAATCATAGGCGATCGAATACTATAATTGACTAATAATAAGCTTATTTGGTCGGTAGTGTTTGAAAATTCACAATTGTTGTTTAATTTCAAGTAAGAATTAAAAGGAGTCGTCTATTAAAATAAATTTATGTATTTTTATTATTGATAAGATTTTCATTAAGGATAGAAAGACAAGTTGTAAGAGAAAACTAGACGAGCAGAGCCAGTGATATGTAAAAATTTTGCATATAACAGTTATATCAGATAATACAAATGATTGAATAATAAACAATGTTTCTTTAATTGAATTTTTCGCAAAAGTAATGTCGATAAGTCTATCAGTTTATTGTCATAATTCTGTGATATAAACGGGTAATACAAATATTGGATGAGGATATTTTATATCAGTGTATGTGAAATCTCTGCCTCCTTTTTGAGCATATAATAATCATCACCATCATTAATTAGTAAAAAATAGAATTACATTACACGGAGAAAAAAGAAATTACTTGTAACTAGTAACGCCAACAGTTTTGGACTGGTCTTTCCCCCACTAATAAAACATTCCGGTAGTCTCTGACACCTATTCTATAGGAAATATACAATCCCCATCAGAATCTACGCTCCGAGGGTTAGATATAGCGGCGTTTCGACTATGCCAAAAATGCGTGGTTGGGCCTGCTTGGACCGCTTATGCTATAACTGCCTAAGTGATTTTAATTTTTAATCACAATTTTCAATCAATCATGGGCTAATATACAACAGTATCGTACCATTTCTCCAATTACTTTATCAAAATTCAACAGAAAGGGAAAAATGATTCCACCAAGAACGATGGAATAATTATTAATTCCAAAGTTTAATGTGATAAGTTTATCGCTGTACAAACATACTATTTTTAACCTCAATCAAAAAGTTATTTTTACCTGGTTTATTCATTTATAGTTTATAAAGTCTTTGTACTTGTATACGTTAGTATCAATATCGTATGTGTAAATGGATTCTCACATGGTAAAGAATTAGTATTAAAATGCGCAATTTATTGTAATCATATAATTGTATACCACAATACAGTACGTAAATAAATAATATTTTTGTATGCTGTCTGACTAGACCATTTTTTTGTGCATGTAAAAATTAAAACTACAAATTATATATAGTTCAACTTTCTTATTTAATACTGCGTCATATTCATATAATAATTAGCGATGGACGTATAGTACAAATGATGTATAATGGTCTAACAACCGACTCCCTTAAAAATTAAATACAATGGACTTCACATCTCATTTCTTTTCCGTTTCAGATTTCGTTGCTACTGGCAGCAGTTCCACTTCCTCCTTAATCTTAGGCTTCTTCTTACTTTCTTTGAGTTTCCTCAAGTACTGCGGATCATTCCATTCCTGTACATCTCCACTGGCATACATGACAAATATAACATTCGTTCCTAAGAAGACACCGAAAACTATCCAGAATACTATTCGCCATTCTTCCAAAGTCTGATGTGGAGTTAATAGACCCACTATATAAGGCGTCACAATACCAGTTCCAGCTGCGAAAACGTTTGTCAATGCCATCAGTGAACCAGCGTAGTTTGGACTTAGATCTAGCACGTTGACTTTGATGCTAGGTAAAGAGCTTCCTAATAGTGTCATACCAAGGGTTATCATGGTAACCACGGCTACCCTATTGCAGCCGGCGTACGACGCACCGATGAGGAAAAGAGCCGGGCCAACTGATGCAATCGTGGTTCCACATTTTCTGACGTTGGTCGCAGACATCTTGTCCTTAACGATCAACCAGTCCGAAATCCAGGAGGCAATAATACTGCCGAACCACATGCAGAGGAAAGGCAGCGAAGACAGATAGCCGTTATCCTGAATCGAGAATTTCAGAACGCTGCTCATGTACTTGTTCAGATCACTGATCAGTGTACCAAATCCCCAACCATTTCCAATTGATGCAAACGTCAACGCCCATACGGGCTTCGATTTTAGGATCTCTTTCCAAGGTACAGCTGGCGTATCGTCGTGTTTGTGTTCGCTCAACTCCTCTTGTAAAAATTTCAGCTCGTCGTCAGATATGAAGGGATGTTCCCCAGGATTATTGTAACAGATGATCATGAAAACTATAAACCAAACGACTCCACAGCCACCGAAGAAATAAAAGACTGCTGGCCAGCCGATGCTCGAGTATTCGAGGATCAAACCGGATACAGACGTGGCAAATACTGTTCCCAGAGGCGCTCCGGCAAACACCATGGATCCAGCTTTGGATCTTTCGGATAAGGGAATCCAGTGAGATAGCATGACGTTCGAGGCAGGGTACATACACCCGCAGGCGACACCCATCAAGATTCTCACAACTATGAATGCAGTGGCGTCACCCCAGTAAACGACGTAAGGTGATATAATGGTCAGAATTCCGGTGAAGAGGATGCCAAATCCAAGAGTGTACTTGCCGCCAAACTTTTCGGCTATGAGGCCACCGGGAAAATGGGTGATCACGTAGCCCCAGTAGAAAGATGCGAGAATGATACCCTGAAATATAATACAAAAGATAAAATATTAGTTTACGATTTTTTAATTTACGCAAAAACAAGTTTAATTAGTTATGATTGCAACTGTTGAGAAAATAGGTATCGGAAAAATGTACAGACTATGACATAATAAAGTTACGCAATCGCGCAATGAATCTTCCAAAAAATGATCAAACTATATTCATTCACCTGTGTATATTCACTCCATTCGAATGTTCCACCTTTGAATGCAGTCGAGTTTGCTGCAGGAGCTTCATCTTCAAAGGTAGGGCACGTGTCGTCTAAATATTCTTTTGTTTCCTTTATCGGTACAACCATTTGCGTCACAGCGATAGACAAGCAGACGCGCATACCGTATGCAGTGAATAAAGCCAAAAATCCCATTAACACGAAGATCCATCTTTGTGGGATTCCTGAACCTGAAAATAATATTGATTGCGTTGTAGCCGTGTCAATACAAATACATAATAATCTAAGTACATTTTACGATTGACACAGGTGTTGAAAAAATTCCGTTGTAAAATTTAACAATAAACCGAAATCCAACTGATTTATTACATCATTTTCAGTACAGTAGCTGGAGAACCGGGCGAATGAATTGGTAAATAAAAAAAAGCTCCTTGACACTTGAGGCTGTTGATAAAAGGCTATATAACGATTGTTGATCTTATAAAAGTTTGGGTCAACAGCAGATTTTACGCTATTTGATCTCGATCATAAAAAAAAACACATTGAATGAATTGTCTGTAGATTAAGCTTGATCGGTCTGTTTCGTATCAGATAAACAAATTATTTAACATTCATATGAAGATTCATGAAGATTTCTACTCACAGCACGTCTTCAGTGTTGATGCCATTATTCTTTCAGATGTCTAGCTTATATCTAATAGCTTTATAAAAAATAAATACAATCAGTCCAAGTTATCATTTATAGAAAAGTGATTAGAGCATTGATTTTATTAAATATTTCACAGCAACGCGCAAGCAATTTTGAAGTATCTAAGCATGCTTGTCGGAAAGCTTGGAGTTTGATGACTTAGAAACTGGCTATATTGCTCATTATATACGACCATATCCGTGAAAATTGTTCGATAAAATCAAACCGCGTCACGTAATTAAATATTTGCATTGTACGAAGAAGATGGTGCAGCTGGCGCCTCTTATACCTATAGAAGATTAAATTGGTGCGCGGAAAGGCGGAAAGATTTATGCAGTTAAAGACATTTGCTCTAATCTTTAATAAACGAGTTTCATTATCATACACCTTTTTATCGAAGTTTATGAAAATGCATTAGTACAGTATTGTAGATCTAATTCTCATGTAATTTATACAGAATCTCTCAAATTTTGTTACGATTATGAAAATGTGGAAAGTTTTGGAATGCAGTGTTCGTAAAAATCAGTTAAAAAGGATTTTGTTTTAAATTTCTGTTTATTACAAGAGTATGCAAAATTCACTAAATACTTACGTACTCTTATGATCCGTATTTTTCAAAACTGTATAATAAACTCTTCTTTACAATGTCACAATGTCTATAACATTCATTTTATCGATGCGGTAACGCGCATTAGTCTCTTGATTAAATTCCCGCTTTTTTTATTTACCTATCAGTCTTCGATAACTTATCTATGAAAAATGCGTACCTTCAGCTTAATTTCTGACTTACCAACTCTCAGAAGTTTTACCGACTGAAGGCACGAGAGTAGCGTCCCCCGATCGATAAATGCGTTTGACAATACAGGCATCGTCCTTTTTCCTTTCTGTCACTTACATCCCATAGATGGCCTAGCTGGTTCGTAGCACCCCTTATACGACGCTTGGATTTTTTAAAACTTTTTATTAAATTATTATTAATATTAGTTAAAATATTTGTTATTCGACTATCATTCAAATCTCATTTGGAAATAATAGTCATTAAATTTTAAAATACAATAACAATATATATTATAAAATTCATGCAGTACTTATATACTGTAACAATATCAACAAATCTCAAATTTTTTAACTGCAAAACCAGAGTAATTCATCTCACGAAGTACACAGTCATTCAAAGCTGATTTCCTTCACTCCGTGCAGTGTCTTTTAAACATTTTATTTGCAAGAATCATTGCCCTTTCCCGCATTCTCCGATCTCCGGCCGGTCTGAATAATTGAACGAATTCGCGCAGAGAGATCTGCACCGAGAGAGTAAGTATAGCAGGGGAAAAAAAATCAAATATTCCCAGTAGTAGCGCGAGAGACGGAAAATCTGAGAGCGGACGGAAAAGAAGGCGAGCAATGGTTATACCCAATGGTGCTCTTCCAAGTATACCCTTAGACCCGAGTTGAAGTCTCTCTGATGCTGAAAGAATTTCAAGGCATGATTCCCCTCTGATTCGTTTTATGGCGGTCATTCCGTTGAATTAGGACGGCGAGCGCGTATATATGTGGGACTTGATTCGCTGGGTCCGGGAAATGTGTGCGCTTTGATTTTTCGCTGGAAAAAGTTTTCAGGGCTGACGGCGGGATTTTTATAAAATTTTGTAAGACTGGAGTTTTTTTTCGTAAATTTTTAAGTGAAATAGATTTAAAGATTTATAACTTTTATATAAATATAAAGAAACCGTAGACAATAAAGCTAATTCCAACGAGCTTTTTCTGGTGAATTATAGTATATTCAAGAAATAATAAACAGAGCAATAAACGTAAAAAAACAATGCTATTATACTCTCTACGCATTACATATATTATTACTCATGCGTCTCTTTTCCAGAATGTACACACACTGTCATTCAATGAATGCTGCATTAAAGTGCTCTCTGCATGCAGAATTCGGTAGGCGTATGTGTATATATTGTTCTTTTTTTACTTTCTCGAAACGACTCTCGAGGGGTGTCGGGATTACGCGCTGATTTACACGCTGGATGTACATACGAAGAGGCGGCCGCACACGAGAGAACGATTAATGAGGAGGTGCGTATATAAATGTCCATAGCCCCTGTTCAAGCTTCGTCCCGTGTTCCAGCGACGCCTTCGCCCTGATGCGTCTGTGTATTACAGAGTATAAGACCGCTGCAATATTGAAAAAAGGGCAGAGTCACCGATTGATTTGAATATAGGTTTGCCTGGAGAGTAGTAGGTAATTTCATTTTGCAGGAAGAAGTTTCATTATAAGTACCTTGAAATGCACTGTGCAAAGAACGATTTTCAAGTATACTATAATATAGTGTGTGTTTTCATCACGCCTATTATCCGACTGTCATGATATAATCTTTTCCTCTTCACGCACACATATGGAAGGACATAATCATATTCTGTTTATTATTTTTGAGGGGGTAGGGGTTACACACTTGCTGAAAAGAGTTTATATAATCCGGACCTGCTGCCATCAGGCGCATTATGTGCGCACCGAAGGGGGAGAATAGAGATAAAGGGGTGTCGAGGGGTTTACCATATAATTTCAAATAAAATTAATCGACTGTAAAATACTTGATCGCCGGATAGTTTGCAGTTGTATACGAATATGCCTGATATATAGTAGTTATTGAATTAAATTGTATAGTAGAACTAATATTAGCTATGTAAAATCCCAACGTATACGTTATTTTTCATTTTAATAATATTTTAAACCAGCTATACTTTGTATAAAGCATCTCCTGAAAAAAAACGCTTTTCATCGAATTTTCTGAACAGACGCACTTCAATCTATAGAAATCGATCGTTCTACAAAAAAACGCACCGATCACAAGCTGCTTAACTAAAGAATTATCTCACTCCCCCTAAACGCACTAGTCACATCCAGCTCATTAATACATCACTGCGTATAATATTATAGAAACAGAAAAGCCGCGTGTCATCGACTTCTGTGAACAAGTGTACGGCAATAGGCGCGAAGGGTTTGCTTCGGTATCATGTCCCCTATATATATGTGCTCGCACTGCAGACATCATCAAATTCCAATGAGAAAACAGTCGTCGCGGAGCCGCGGGTGGCAAAAGTGCGCCCCCCGTCGACGCGCATATGCTAGCCCGCAAGCTTGACAATTTTTACGCCCGGTGTTGTAGAGGGGATATATACTATATGATATGCTTATAGGATTAACGAGGGATTTGGAAAAGGTATGGTCATCATGTTGAGAAATTGATGGTTGTTTTTTTAGGAGCGCGAAGTTTGTTATTATAGTGTAAAACTATTTTGAATATATGTTTGTAAATATTAATTTTGTAGTAGATTTTTAGAAAATTATACAATTGCTGTTTATACACGAGAATTTTTTCTAGTTTTTTTCTAGTTTTTTTCTAGTCAAATCTGCAACTATATAACACCTACCTCAAATCGCTTTGTTTACACTCTATATATACGCTCGGAAAATTGATCGTCGTTAATTTGCAGTCAGCATCATCTTCGCGCTCTACATCAGACCCTCGCCAAGGGGATTGAAAAAAAAAGTCGAAGGGGCGGGCATGCGTATTGGATTTGCGATAAACGATTGCCTGATTTTGATTGATTGCCAGTGCTTTTCGTTTTTTTCTTCTTCCCTCGTCGAGAAGTTAGTATATAGCCGATTCGATACGTCATCACTTTCGAAGATCATAAAAAAAGGTCCATCAGCTCGTTAATTATTAACCGATCATCGACGCAGACGTAAATTGATTCTTCAAGTATATATGTATGAGTATATAATAATAAAGAAAAATAATAATACAAATACAAATATATACAATGTAAAATTCATAATAATTCTCGCAAGCTCTCTCAGCGACTTTCATCTTGCACCACAGCAGCTACTCGCGTTTTACGAGTCTCTCAAGATGGGGGGAACATATACGTGTGTGTGTGTGTGTGTGTATGTAACTGTGTATATAGGTATATGTATACAGAAGCGAAGAAAGAAGACACAGGGAAAGGGACTGTACTGCTGTCGGCCACCTACGCCTCCCATGATTCGCTTCCGCGAGGGGAAGAGCGGCGTCTCCCCCTTTCCGCGCAGGCTCTGCCAGCCAATCGTCGCGTCGTCGTCTATATAGAGCTGAGCGAATGGTCGGAGCCGCCGGTATTATACTACTGCCACTACTATGCTGCGTGTGTATATAGGTATATCTGTGTCTTAGTCTTGCTCTGATCGAACAAGCGCTTATCTCGGAGATTTCTTTTTTTGGGTATTTTTTTTCTTTTGGCTGAGCTCTGCGGTTGCTTGCTTTTGAAAAATTTTGTGAATCGAAGGAGATGCTATGAATTTTCGAATGATTGTATATACTGTTTGACTATATATTTATTATACTAGCGACTTGAGACGCGCTTCGCGCGTTCTTATCATATTTTCTCAATTTTTAATTTTTGAGGTTAGAAATTCATACACATGTACAGATCGCAGCTAACTTCAAATCATGCAGTTTCGAGAGTATATTCCGTATACATTT
>UCQR01002606.1:0-11213 GCA_900474235.1 Cecidostiba semifascia
AATATTAAGATCCTTTATTTTGGAATATGATTTATTCTGCAAAGAACCCTATATCCTGTAAAAATATTTTGTAAAAATGGACAATATTACATCAGTTGTTATCTATTACATAAATGCATACATTCGTCGCAGAAATTTAATTTTTCATTGATTCAATTTTATAATATTAGCTCATAAAGTCAACAAAGTAGCGTACGTACGTACGTACGTACGTACATACATATGCATCTATAAATGATATATTTACTAAAAGAAATCAATTTTTTTTGGTAAAGTAATAGCATCAAGTTATGTGCATATACATGCGAGATAAAAATTATACTTCATACTCGTTCTCAGGATTAAAAACGTAGTACCGCTTCCTAGCGCCAGATGTCGCCACTTTAGAGCAAGCAATTTTCTTGCTCTGTGCGCGCGAGGCCATTCTTCATATAACGTTTTTTGGCGTCAACGTCGTCGGACGTCGAAACATCGCGCGCATTGAAGTGTGGATCCAATCATGGGAGATAAATCCGAGGAGTCAAAGACGAGGCGTGTGGATAAGAAGCGGAAAAGGGAGGAAGAGAAGACGGAAAACCGGAGATTGAAAGAAAAGTTGGAAGCAATGGAGAAGTCTTTAAACGACGCTCTAGAGGAAATAGCTAAACAGAAAAAGATGGCTAACCAGAAAGAGAATTCACCGGGAAAGCGTGCTCGAACTGGTAAGTACGTTGTTAGGACTTGAAGAAAGCCAAGCATGCTGGCGAGTGCAGTGGTAGCTGTGACGTCATACATATATTTCGGCTCGAGTTCGGTTTTAGCCGAAACAATGAGAACGTGAAAAGAGTCGGTCGAGTTTAGTTTTAGCTAAGACGCCGTTAATGGCAACACTCGAAGGTTTGGTGTAGCATCTACAACGTAAGTGCTTATTTATGTGCAGATGCCGAGTCAGATGGGTTTCAGTCGGGCAGTGAGGAGTCAGAGGATGAAGGAGGCTTTGAGACACCAAAAGAACAGGCCGAAAAGTTTCTGGGTGAGGATCTGAAAGGACTCAAAGAGAATAAGCTTGTGATCAATGAGGTCTTGGTAGAAAGAATTGAAGAGTATCTAAAGTCAGGCTTACAGAAAGATATGAAAGACGGGATAATAGATCAAACCCCGCGTACAGGAGAGAATTTTGACTTCGAACCCCCAGAGCTCAACAGCGAAATTGCTTTCGGACTGAACGAGGCCGCTCGCAAGCGAGACGACCACTTCCGAGAATCTTACATGGTTGCCGGTGCAGCTCTCGCGTGCACCGCAACGGCCATTTCTCGATTCTTTGAGGAAGACATAGTCCCTGTCGACCGAGACGAAGTGATGCAACTCATGGCAAATACGATGATGATGTTAGGTGAACTCCTGTACCAAAACACAGTTGCAAGGAAAGCTTTCATAACGCCAGTATATGATAAGAAGTTTAAAGAAGTTCTAGAGAAATCCGGCACCGGAACGTTACTGTTTGGGGAGAAGTTGGGGGAACGGTTCAAAGAATGGCAGGCTATGGGCAAAACCGAGGCCGAAATGAAGGCGCTCAAGAAGACCCCACTTAAACCTCACAATACAAATTTGGTAAACTGGTGGCGGCCATCAACAAACGAGGCGGGAACGATGAGCCGCAAGAGAAATTATTTCAACTCTAACGTCTCAAGAAAGGACAAAGGCCAGTACCGGTCAACACGGACGTATACGCAAACGCAGCCGACATCGTACAACGGAAGACCCAGATTCTACCGCAACGATCGACGCTAGAGGTAAAGCGAGCTGGTAGACTTAAACAGTTTCTCGGAAAATGGTGAAAGATAACGAATGATAGTTTCGTATTATTGTGATAAAAGGGTATAAAATTCCCCTGATTAAAGAGGTAATTCAAGAAAGGCCTCCGGATGTTCCTAGGTTTAGTGCGATAGGAACGAAACAGTTAGAAGTAGCTATAGAGAAATTGGTAGATATAGGGGCAATCGAGCGTTGTAAACCGTTAGCCGGACAATTTATTTCTTCGTATTTTCTTGTGCCAAAATCAGATGTATCATTTCGGTTTATATTAAATTTGAAAAAATTTAATGACTTCGTTTTGGTGGAGCATTTCAAGCTAGAAAATATTAAACTTGCAGTTAGTCTTTTACAACCTTTCGATTTTATGTGCAAACTTGACTTGAAGGATGCCTATTTTTCAATTCCCATCTGTAATACGTATAGGAAATATTTACGATTTAGATATGATGATAAGTTGTGGCAGTTTACGTGTTTACCGTTCGGGCTATGTTCGTGTCCTTTTGTTTTTTTAAGACCATGAAACCTGCCATAGAAAATTTAAGAAATGCTGGCATAACGGTTATCTCTTACCTAGATGATTTACTGATAATGGCAGATGAGGGAAAATGCAAAAAAGATACCGAAATAGCTGTCGAACTCTTAAAGTCACTAGGTCTTATTATAAATTTTGAAAGAAGCGAAATCGTTCCGTGCAGGAATTGCACGTTTTTAGGATTTACAATAGATTCGAGTAGGATGCGACTTAGTTTGCCACAAGAAAAAAGATTAAAAATATTGGGATTAATTGAATCAGTAATCAAGGAAAGAAAATGTAAGATTGAACAAATGGCAAAATTAGCGGGCGTATTAAGTTCGGCATGTATTGCTGTACGATATGGATGGTTGTACTATAAGAGTCTAGAGCGCGATAAATGTTTAGGTATGAGGAAATATGAAGGAAACATGAAAGCAGTAGCGACACTGTCGGTAAATACTACACGCGACTTACTGGACTTCCGGACGCGTCAATGTCCGGTTGGGGAGCAGCGTATAAAGATAAAGGCGCACGCGGATTTTGGACAGTTAATGAAGGCAAGATGCACATTAATTATTTAGAAATACTAGCGGCTTTCCTGGCTTTGAAATGTTTTGCGGAAAATGAGAGAAATGCCTAAATTTTATTACGCATCGACAATATATAAACAAGATGGGAGGCATTAAATTTCCTAGTTTAAATAGCGTTACAAAAGATCTTTGGCAATGGTGCGAGAGTAGAGGTAATTGGGTTTTTGCAGAGTACATTGCGTCAAATGAAAATACTGAAACAGATGCTGAATCGCGAGTCACGAATATAGACATGGAGTGGGAGTTATCGGACGCGGCGTATAAGGAAATAGTTGAAAGTTTCGGGTGTCCTGAATTAGATTTATTCGCCTCAAGAATCAATAAAAAATGTGCAGAATACTGTTCGTGGGAATATGATCCGGAGGCACGAACAATAAATGCCTTTTACTTGTCTTTGGGGGAGAACGTTTGGTTACGCGTTTCCGCCTTTCTCTTTAATGCCTAGAGTTTTAAAAAAGATTCGAGAAGACGAAGCATCGGTAGTCGTAGTAGCTCCTTTCTGGCCAGGGCAAGCCAGGTAACCCGAGTTTCGGAGAATGTCTGTAGGGCGCACATTAATCCTCGAACCATCAGACCAATTGTTATTGTCTCCTTGCAGGAACCAGATCCATCCGTTGGCCTCTCAAATTTCGTTGATTGTAGCGATGCTATGCGGAAAGCCTTCGCGAAACAGCGTTTCTCGGATTCGGCTCTAGAGATTATTACGGCTTCACTGGCAGATTTTACGAAGAAACAATATGAATCGGCGCTCAAAAGCTGGTGGGAGTTCTGTGCGAACGATCAGCAGAGTCCGTTCGAGCCGGAAATAAAAACGATCATTGAATTTCTTACTGAAAAGTTTAAAGAGGGAGCTTCTTATAGTACGCTAAATTCAATGAGGTCAGCCATATCTTTGATTGCGCACAAAGATCCACAACACGATCCAACATTGCATCGTTTTTTCAAAGGGATTTTTTAATTACGGCCAACGGCGCCCAAATATTCAAAAACTTGGGACGTAAACGTGGTATTAGATAAGTTGACATCATGGTATCCTTTAAACTCATTAACATTAAAATCAGTCACGGAAAAATTAGTAATGTTATTGGCACTCGGTACTGGATTTAGGGCACAAACCCTGTCCTTGATAAAAATCGATGAGATATCAATAACTCCGACAATGATCGAAATAAAAGTAAGAGATCTTAAAAAAACTTCGAGCCCAGGGGCTCAGCAGCCGTTTGCTTGTATTCCTTTCTTTAAAGAAAAACCAGGAATTTGTATAGTTTCAACTTTGGTTCATTATTTAGAGGTAACGCAGGAGCTAAGGAAAGATGAGAAATCGTTATTTATATGTTATAAGAAGCCTTATAAAGGCGCTAACGTTTAATCGATTCGTAGATGGATAAAATTTGTATTAACAACCTGCGGGATAGACAAATCGTTTACGGCGCACAGCACACGGCATGCGTCGACGTCTGCTGCGTATAATAAAGGTCTTGATCTAAATATAATAAGAAGTACGGCTAGTTGGTCAGGAGAATCAAAAATGTTTGTTAGGTTCTATAATAGAACAATAGATAATCAGGAAGGTAACTTCGCGAGCACTGTACTAAACTGTTTGTAATCATATTAAAAAGTTGTATGTTCATGTTAAAGTTCCAAGAATAAAGGGAAGTTAAATATAGATCTCCAAACATCTACGTTTTTAATCCTGAGAACGAGTACGAAGTATAATTGGACGATCAAACGAACTTACCTGTAAGTGAAGTTCGATCGTAATTATACGAGTGCTCGTTCGAAGTGATTAAATCCCACCCTATAAACATTAACAGAAAAAAATCCCACCCAAAAAATCACTCTAAAGATATGAAGAATGGTCTCGCGCGAGCAGAGCAAGAAAATTGCTTGCTCTAAAGTGGCGACATCTGGCGCTAGGAAGCGGTACTACGTCTTTAATCACTTCGAACGAGCACTCGTATAATTACGATCGAACTTCACTTACAGGTAAGTTCGTTTGATCGTCCAATTATAGCCAATAAAGTGGCGCAAGAAATCTTTAGTTTATTCGAGCATCGCAGTCTTGAAGTCTGCGGTTCACCACAAAGTATGGAGTCGATAAGGTCCTGCATGCCCGCAATTTAAAATCAACTATACATATATACTGCACATGCAATTTGTTATTTAAAAAGATCTTCAGTGACAACTTTTTATAAGTTTTTAGAAGAAGAAAATGAATCTGACTGGACTATAATAGACGCTACAACAAAGTCATCACTCGTCATCGCGCCTGACAAATCTTCGAAACTCACGGGTTTATTTTCGTTCACTTCCGCTCGAATGCTCTCTCTGATTTTCCCGCCAATACATCACGCGAGCTTACTTTTATCAAATAGGATGCAAAGATACTTCCAATCATCTAACGCCTCTACTGGTCGGCAAGAACAGAAACGACGACGACGACATCGGTTATATAGTATCGCTACATTAGCTCAATCGCTCAAGTCGTTAAACCTCTATTCCTTCTTGCTTTTTCTTCGCGTGCGCTGCATCAGCTTTGTTTAAAATAGTACAGCAACGTATATATGCTTGATCGAGAGAAAAAAAGAAATACAGCCACGGGTCAACTAAACGTGCGGCGCTATACACAATGCTTGAGTACGAACCGTAAAATTAGCGTCGAGAGAATGAAAATATGTTAACGACACGGCGTTTTAGCTATACTTAGATCGTGTGGAGTTAAACGTGCGTAACGATTACGCAGGCTCTTTCTCAGTTTCGAGTGTGTGCAACGGCATTCGCCGAGATGAAGAGGACTGAGGAACGTCAATCGAGTTTAATAAAACTTTATTGCATCAGTGGAAGATTATAGATTGATTCGAAGGTAATAATAATAATAAAACTTTTGTATTTTCAAACGCGACATTTAATTACTCCATTGTTGCAAACTGAATATGCGTGCGAGTATATAAAATGGAAATTTACTAAGGAATATAAAATACTGACGATGCTTAGCACAAACGGCGCGATGTTTATCATCTAGTTTAGCCCAGTTATAATTCAAATCTTTGGATCCAACCGGCGTTGAATCGTGTATATATGAGAAACGAAACGATGTCAATGTTTTAACCTTCAGCATATTTCACAAGCCAACTGCTGCAGAGGACATTTATTTACAAAGTTTAATTCGCCGATAAAAGTACACCACACTATAGTTTGTCAATATAACAAAAACGAGAGAGAATTCAAAAATAAATGAAGCTTACAGCCAGGCGCCAGTCCATTCTTCTGAACGGTAACCCTGTACGGCTGATAAGAGTATCCCGGCTCGACCTTCCCGTACATCGTTCGGTCCATCTTCAGCAGCTGCTGCACCGTCAGTATGTATATGTATGTAATATGTCTCCCAGCACAGAATCACACCTCCAATATAATCGATCCTTTTTCAAAGCACACAATTGTCAGCGCCAATAACTCGATTGCAGAAACGTCAAGAAGTGTATTAGACGCGAGCTCGGCATCAACGTTATCTCGGCACTCGGCGAATCATCCGCGAGTGCATCGCACATTTTGAAAATCCGCGCGCGCGCGCGCAGCACGCGGTATAACACGCGCAATGTAAGTATAACTATGCACTGACTGCTGCAGCAGCCTCGAAAGCGAAAGTTCTCTCGGCTCTCGCAACTATACTACACACACTGCTCTCTACCCACTGCTGCAATTGGCGTCTGTCGCGAGAGACACACAGAGTGGGCGAGAAGAAGCCGCTGAACTCTCGACTCCTGCACGTGGTGGCGGCGCGGGTATAGGCCTATACGCCCTGCTAAAAATATATTTTCGGCCATCCGAGCAGCAGCAGCAACCGTAGCATCAGCGCGGGATACGACACGGGTATACGTATATGTAGGTATAGTGTATAAGCGCGCGGAGCCACCGGCACGCGACAACTTCTTCTTCTTCTTCTTTCTTCGGATAGCGACGCGCCTGGGATTTTCTCTCTTTTTTTTTTGTTTGTTTTAGAGAGGAAGTTGGAGGGGGTATACAAGAGCGTAGTCTAGAGGTTGGATTGACTGTTTTTGAGCAAGATGTGGGAGGGGGACATTATTATGAGACGGCATCGGAGCCGAGAGAGGGTGAACCGGATTTGACGAATTTTCGATAAACCTGATGCCGGATGCAGGTTACGTAACGACTCACTGATAAAATTTTAAGCTTTCTTTGAATACACCTCTTAATTTAAAGAAGCTTCAAGAGCTTTTCTTTGTTTTTATACATGAAAAATAAATACTTTAATATGTATATTGTTAAGTTTGCCGGCTAACGATATCATTCTCAACAAGACGTGTGGGGGACAATGATACATCATACAATTGAGGGGAAAAAAGCGCCTGCATCGCGACGCAATAAAATGCGAGCAAATCTTTTCCTCCAGAGTCCAGATCCAAATATACCGAGATGAATAATCGCCGAGCATAGCGCGTTTCTTCCTGCGCACTAATCTTTTTCGCAGACTGTTTGCACCGTAACCCTATTCCTTAATTAAGTTCATCCCCCTTATTCAGTCTATTTGCGTCTGTTTCCGCCGTCGCGCGGCCTCGCGCGACGCACTCTCCGTTACTCCTCTCTTTCTTGTTTTCATTATAATTTTATCCGCATCTTATTAACTTTCACAGCGCTATATTTCGTCGTTTGTGTTATGCGATCTTTCTGTCGTTCACTCGACAGATATATGTTTATCTTTTCGTACCCTCTTATATTTTTTCCGAGGTTATCGTTTACTGTGTGCTATACCTATACAGAACCCTTTCTCTTCTGCGCTAGAGTGGCTTTTAGGTCGTTTAGTCAGAGGGAGAAGTAGAAGTCTAGACACCGAGAGACACTAATTGGTTCGTATAAGAATACAGAGAGAAAACAGTATATTCCAAAATAAAATTGAATATTAATAATCATAAAAAAAAATATCACTGATGATAAACTCCGAACCGAATATATTCGTTATTAAAGTCTCCCTCTTTTGCAACGCAGTTATCGATCAGCGTCGCATCCGATTAGGCTCATCTGTTCGTGATTCCCTTCGACGGCATCGAAACAAATTGAGCTTCGTCAAAAAATAGACCGAGGCAGCAGCAACAGCAGTGAAAGTGGTTGAATGATCCCGAAGAATGTGAACCGTCAGAAGAAGCAGAAGAAGATGATGATGAAGAAGAAAGGAGAAGTGTGCCTAGAGAGGAAAAAGAGAGCGCAGAGCAAAGAGCGATCGACACTATATAGTCTGTGGGAATAAACGAGGCATGGTTAATCATGCGCGTATATTCGTTTATCAGCCAGAATCAATTTGCAGGAATTATATTGAATTTTGCTGTCGAAAAATAGTACAAAATTCGAAAAATTGTTTAACACGATTCAAAAACGCTTACACACTACTTAAAAACTGGTTATTCATTGCGTAGCAATTACACGAGCCAATAAATCTAATAGAATCTACAATGCGTAATAATAGCGATTTCCTCGAGGCACTGTTTTGCATACAGAATCACGTACACACAGCTGCATGCATATATTGTCGTCAGCGGCGCGTGTCTCTAACAGTTACCACCGACATATTATAAACGCGCACATCACTATAGCCGCGGAAAGAAGGAGCCGAGGATCATAACGTCATCGCTTTTTTCATTCGTCTCCTGCGGCAACTATACGTTATATGCATGTGTGAAGTTAAAGTCGGCCGTCGTGTAGGCGCCGGTAACCGGCTCATGCGCTTGTCCGCTTCAGCGAGCAGCCGGCATTCGACCGAAGATATTGGCACTGCTGTGTCGCGTTTAAATGGTTTTGTTATTGCTGGTTTTCGTGTAGCTTGGAACATGCGTGTATTTGATTCTCTGGAAGAAATTATGCGTTGGCGTGAGAAGGAATTTTTTTTTCGCATTTTATGCAAAAAGGTATTTTAATAAAGTTTATTATATTTAATTAGTAATAAAGTAAAGTTACATAATTTAGTAATTAAACGATAAATAAATAAATAACGCGTACGAAATTTATTTCGGAATGGCCGGTTTAATTATCCGATTAGAATGCATTCGGCGTCTATAGAATCATCAAGGTCGCGCGTATGAATACTGAACACTGTTACTGTATAGGCATTCGTTAAGTATTAAGATTTTTATTTTATCAGTCCAATTACAACAGTAAACGTTTAAACTTGAATGAAAAATACGTTAAAAAACGTGGCGAGGATTCGTTTGAAGTAGCGAATTTAATTAAGCAACAATTATATCACAATTCAAGGAAAATTGTCCGGTGTTTATCATATCCATTTTTCGTCGGTTTCATGTACATGTGTTATGTTGGCCGTTTTGCACATCAAAACTCTCATTCTATCAAAATTCAGCCAGTTAAGCTATGTAAGTCCATTTCAAATAAAAGAATTTCATTCCTGCAAGTGTGAAGCACACGACAAATCTCTATCTAAAAAATTGCTTACAATCAGAGAATGCAGCGACGACATCCCGCTTATCAAAATCTCGTGTGCACCGTTCGTGCGTGGGTGCGTACAAAGGAAGATTACAGACGCTGACGGTGCGTTCCAGAGAATTCGCTCAAAATCACGCGCTATATACTGTGCATAAATTCGCCTTGAAAAGCGCGGAATTACTCACCGAGTTCTTTGACTTCCGAACATTAGACGGTTATTATTAATTTTAAATCTGCATTTGGTGGTCGCCTATAAACACTACACCGAACGGAAGTGAAAAAATATGGGCAAGAGGTGATTGAATTCATATGATAAATATTCAACCTAACAGACTGCAGCTGTATTATTAGTTTTATTTTTCCAATGACACGTGTAATCGCCTTGTTTATGATGTCGTACGCTAGTTTTCCCAAGCTATACGGGTATTCTATATGTAAAAGCGGAAGTTGCAATGCACACGCCTATATATGTCATTTTTTGCTCAGTGTCAGGCGCAGGAAATTCAAAACTATGAACTAATTGTAAGTATATAAGTAATGCAGCTCTCGGGTGAAAAAAATATCTCAAACGAGTTCTTGACGCGCTGCAGCAGATAAAAGAAGCCTCGCTCCGCTATAATCAGAGATAATACACACTTATAAATAGAGTCGTCAGAGAAAAAAAGGACATTAGCATCGCAAATCATACTGGAAAAGCCACTCCGGGTCGTCGTCGTCGTCATCATCTCCTCGAAATATTACAGAAAGTGAAAAATCGTCTTTCCGCTAGAAAAGGGCATCAGAGCCTCGCTTGAGTCATCGTCTTCGTAATCAAAGCAAGCAAATACACTTATATACAAGAAGAGGCCGCCCATGATTGCCTCATCTCTCACCGAAATCCAAGACGACGACTTTCGTGCGCTCTCGAATTTTAAGCACATCGATTTTATTTTCCCTCTTTCTCTCTTTTACGTAATCTCCCTCGCGAATTCGCGATATTATACTTTATACACGAGTACACAAACATGTGTATGTACACAAATTTGAGAAAGAACGACGAATTGGACGATGCTTTGCATAATCGTTGTCCAATCCTCGAAATAGCCATAAGTAACGGAGCATAAAGCTTACAAAGATGCAATTTTGGCGAGTTCTCGGGTTGCGTGATCCGCTGCTCCGATTCCCCATAAGCAATCGAAATTAACCGTACTCCTTCGAGGAACGGACAACATAATGCACTTTTTCGCATTCCTGCGGTCGTCTGGGTGATATTATGCGATCTCGTATCACGCCCACGAAAGGACGAGAGATTTACAATGCATCGCGCGCGCGAGACACTGACACCGCGACACGCAGCCACCAAAACAATGCAGATAAGTATAACCTCAAATTTTAAGACTATCGACATTTTCTTGATTTCAGATACTCGGGGGTGAAGAAAATGTCAGAGGCTTATCGTCGAAGTTTGATTCGTAGGTAAGTACACATGAACGTCACGCATTCAAAGAACCAGCAAGATAGCGGTGCGTATTTTGAGGTTAAAATGACAGTAGCTTCGATCATCGAATAAACACGCAAGTAGAAACTGCGTAATTCCAAAAAGAAACTTACCGAGATCATCCATGTCGAATCCTGATGGTTCAGCTCTCGCGGAAGTAATCCTCGCCGGCTGCACCAAATGTCACTTGCAGGATGAAAAACACGGGGCGTAGCGCAATGAGCGCGCACAGCACACGGACACACACTGATGACTGATGACGTTACGGGCTTACTGTCACGGTTCAGCGGGCGCGACTACTGCTGCCTCGGTACTGGATACCTACTATACACTGATCTGCAAACACGGAGGGTCGCGAGTTTCTGGACAGCGAGAGAGAGAGAGAGAG
>UCQR01003237.1:0-19039 GCA_900474235.1 Cecidostiba semifascia
GTGAAACATAATAAACATTTGATTCATTAATAATAATCAGTATATATTCAGTACAAATTTTTAAAATTGATTACTAGAATTATTCACATTTCTTGAATTTATATTTTAACGCGCGTTTCAGTACGCAAAGTACGTGTAATGAAAAAAGACACATTGAATCTAAATCTCATCAACGGTTTCATGATCCGTAACTAAGATTAAAAAAGGCTAAGTATAAAACTTTGTGTTAATATATCGCTATAATAATTAATGGTCGTTACTCTTGTAAAACATCGAGTGGTCGTAGCATTCTTGAAGGCCACACTTATATGAAAATGTATGCAATAATCACGCTTTCGGCGTCTTCTGGCCTAGTGGGGGGTTGAATTGAAGTGCACATGAAACAATTGGCGTCATAAATTGATAAATTTAGTTGTTCAATGGCACGCTTTCGACGTGCCAAATAAGGAAGACACCTTATGATAGATGCATAATTCAGTAGGAAATAGTCTAGAGCTCTAAATAATGAAAACTTTCAACCTTTTCTCTACGTAAAATATTTTTCAAGAATCAATGAATTTGGCACAAATTTTACTCGCGATTTTTCCTTGTTATCGAAGATTTTAGATTTGTAAAATTGACTTTGTGTAATTATTTCATTGACCTCTTTTCATCTTCATTTCCAATTCACCTTACCGAATTTTCGCCAATAGGATTTTACATATTTTAATCCAATTATGACTTACTGAGTACTAATCACTCTTCCGTAAAAATCCAATTTATTAAAAATGGTAATCTTTGCGAACTTTGGAAATCCCTTACAAGTTATCGAGTGAATCTACTCTTCTTGAAGTTTATTCGCTAATTTTAATACTTGTGTTAAAAAAGATTTTAGAATTTCACCTAAACATTTTCACGTTTAATTAATGCCATAATTCATCCTTAAAATTATACGAAACTATATCTCAATAATGATCATACAGTGTAAAACAACAAAGGTTTATAACAATTTCGCCGATGCATTAAGCGACAATACACAAAGCGCGTATAAGCTTTGAAAGCGCGACGCCTTTTCAGTGAAGGACCAGGGTCGGGGCGAGTTTCGGATAAATCCATCAAGCGTAATTTTTCAGGACAATCACCATTTCCAAGCTTTTGAATTTCGAAAATTCCGACTTCTCGATGTTTTTCTGTGTCTGGTGGAAGGGACTATACTGAAAATCAAAAGGGACTTATTTATTGGGGAGCTTTACATTTATTACTAAAAATCAAATAATGAGAGCTTTTTCGCAAAGAATTTACTTTTAAAAATAGATTTAGATTTTCAGTTGATCACGTACATATAGTTCGTTGTCAGTTTTTCAATATTTCATCACGCAACACGTGAATATCAGTCTAAAGAGCACTAGAAATCAATTCGTCTATTCAAAGCAATCGAACCGAAGGAATATCCTTCAAAACATACTCACGACTTTCTATCGAAATTCGATACTCGCAGAACTGCATAAAAAGTTCTTTCACTATGCGTATTTCGCTCAAAACCCTAATAACGGCAATAAAAAAATATCTACTCATTCCCAACCTAACCGCACTGAAAAAGGAATCCCAAAAAGAAACTTAAAATCAAAAACTCACCCATCACCTCGTCAGCATCTCGAGCTCTCAGAACGAGTCCTCGGCATCGTCGGTATCGATGAGGGGTAATCTCTCGTACTGGGTCCTGAGGCCGTTGCCGCCCAAGCTCGGCTTGAATTGCTATAGCGCCATGCTGCGCACTTCGCTGTCGGTGGTTAGGACTCTGGCTTGTGGCGGCGTCGTCGACATGGCCGAGTTTTCCACGAGACCTTCGCCCTCGCTCTCGTTCGACTGCTTATCTATGCAGTAGCGGCAGCGCATCTTTGCGTCGTC
This sequence comes from Cecidostiba semifascia, assembly GCA_900474235.1. Classification (NCBI taxonomy): domain Eukaryota; kingdom Metazoa; phylum Arthropoda; class Insecta; order Hymenoptera; family Pteromalidae; genus Cecidostiba; species Cecidostiba semifascia. Next base: position 1,888 of record UCQR01003237.1, read on the forward strand.
GCCCACTTGTACCGAACGCGTTATCACCACCAACGTCGTCAGGCTTACGACGAACAGGCAGGACGGCACGATAACCGCGATCAGCAGGTCTGTGCGCGTTTTGTTCAGGTCGAAGCGGGCTACCACGAAGAACGAGTTGTTCTGGAAGACAAAATGTTGCGATTTGTTTTTTTTTATAAAAAATTAAATAAAAATTTAATTTTGTAGTATTCCGCCTTATGGTTGATAGATTTGATTTGAATTATAGTTTGCTTCGTGATTTTTTTTCATCCTACACGTTTCAAATTATAGGTACAATGGAAAAGTTACAATCAGCGCTTTCATCTGGCTTCGGTGTATTGTATATGCTACTGGTTCTAATACATTATAAATGAGAATTGATCCGGAATATAGACTGACGGGGTGAATGTACTATATTTTTTTCAACGGTAACGCATTCACGGGAGAGCGTTTCTCTTTCAATTTTTTCAAAATGTAAGTCACATTGTTAGCAACACTTCACAATTGATTTCGCGCAATACATGCAGAATGAGATTAAAATTGCCAATTTATTCAAAAGTGTTTCACACGATGTTTTCTCGATTCTCATTCATCCAACGTCACGATTTTTTTGTTTTGGGTCCACAGGGAGCGAGCACCGCGTTTTTTTTTCAAAGACCACTCGCTGGAATATTTCTCGTCCGCGTTACGGTGATAAAATTATAAAAATGAGTCTCACGGTATGTGTCTCACCCTTCGCGAATATCCACATTTACCCCATCATCATATACTCGTTCTGCACTCGACGTCGACGGGTGCGCGCGCGCGTGATGATATTGGAAAACGTGACGTCATAACCGCACCTGACAGATACGCGAATTCCCCATTACCGGTCAACAAAAGCTTTATATAAACGTGTCTTGCATTCCTCGCTGGCATTGTGTGGCACCAGAATGGCTTTTGACAAAACAGAGAGAGAAGAGTTGATTGTCTCTCGGAACGTGGAACTAATTACATTTTTTTCTCCCCTACAATTGGTTTTTATTGCAACAGTCGGGGGATATTAAATATCATAAAGTCGTGATTACGCCTATAATACAATAATTATTATATAATATAATAATTCAAAGTGTTTCAAGCGCATAAAGTGAGTATATACTTGCACTTTCTGAACGCTTGACCCAAGATGATTAACCTTTGAATATTTTTAAACGCTTATTACCCATAGATAATCGATAAAACGATGCGCAGCAGAACGAGGTTCATTGTTACCGCGATAAAAGAGAAAACAGACTCTTCGAACATGAAGACATTTCTGTGCGCGATTCATGAAGTGGCCACAAACGTCACCTTAAAATCGATCCTTCTTTTTCGTAGATACCTTCTAATCGTTCTCCATCAACGCCAAACTATCTCTTTATAATCGACTTATGCTCACGCAATATAACACCTCAACTGAGAAAATGCCAAGGCCAACACGCTCCAGAATTAGAATAGATAACGCCTCTGTGTATACCGACACTATACCTCCCCTTGATAATAGCTTTGCTGAGAAAATAGTCGAGCTCGGCAAATTTACGTACAAGCTATATTATTAACCCGTCTATATTTTTGCATTATTTTTCTCGAAACCGTCGAGTTAAAATAAAAAGCCGATCCATCAATACTTGAAAATCCAACGAGGTATTTGCGCGCGCGCGAAAAAAAACGCAACACAATATCTCCACTGGGAACATCTCGTGGATGAGCGATGTAGCTACTCCGGTTCGCGTTACACTCGATGGAATACATCCATCGTTAAAAAGAAGCTATCGTTTCGATTGATTAATGCGACGGTTCTGTCTGTATATACATACGCATTGGCGATTTATCGAGGTTGATTGTTTTATTACGAGTTATAGTACTGGATTATTGATGGGGTTTTATCAAAAGCGTCGATATATTCAACAAAAACAAACTGCTTTCACTCACCTTGTTGTAATAGCATGGATAGCGACTCTGCGCAGTTTGGTTATCGCCGTCGGCACCATGACTGACCAGAAAATCACGGCATTCACCGCGAAGCGTGTTTACGCAGCCTTCGAGGTTGATGTAGAGCCGCGAGTTGTTGTAGATGGTAAGCGAGCGTTGAGCCGGTACGTATGCGTCACTTGGGTCGACCTTTCGCTGAAGACTCACGCCATACAGGCCCAAGAATGTCGTGAAGTTGATGTAAGGTTGAGGGATAAGACTCTCCGAGAGCAGTGTGCCGTTCACGCAGTCCTCCGCTCTGGAATGGAAAGGATGAGGAGAGACTTGATATTGAATTTTCTGGTTCATGAAATATGCCTCTCGTATATACATCGTTTGAAGATTTAAGTGAAATATAAAAGCATAATATAACACAAAGCACCGTGGAATACGACGTATGACTTTGTTTTTCGTTTTCTTGCCTCGGTTTGCTCGCAGACTTTTACGATCGTCAGCGGGCGTTTCGGCGTTCATTTATTTTTTTTACTATCGCGCACCTCCGACATTCATAAAGTTCTTATTGTCGGCTTAAGTTTTGATAACCGGCTCTCTCGGTCTGTCTATTCCTTTTTTATCTTGTTAGCCTGGAACACTCTTTATAGCTGACTAGCAGAAAAGCATCTCGTCGTAAATTTTTTTATTCAACACATCTCTCGTCCTGTTTTCTACATCATTTGCGAAAATGATACAATTTTTCCTAGAAAAAAATCTCAGTGTGTGCATTATCTCCGTCGGATTCTATGGGTCTTGGTATCGAAGATGAAACTAGTTCAACAACAGCATTGACACACTTACAAGCTCGACGATAAGCCGAGGAAAACAAACGCACGACGACTGTAAAGTCCCTCGGGTAGATGGCAATCGAACGAAACCGTCATTTCCTTGACCCGGCAATTACATCGCGATGAGAGAAAGCCCGAAAGTGGCGGGAAAATAGACACGGTCTTTGTTTTGTCGGTGAAACGTTTGCGGTGAGAAGAAGAGGAAGCCTCCGGCGAAACGATTGTTGGTCCGAAGAAAGGGGCGAGAAAAGATCTACAAGAGGAGGGTTTTTGTAATTGAAGTCCTTGAGAAATATAGGAGTGGGATCTGCGGCGAGATTAACCAATACAGTTGTCGAGGGTCCATAGGTGAGAAATCTTCTGAAGATATAAATGACTTTTGTGTTTTTTTTTCTTCACAGAAATAATAGTTAGCTTTTGTAAATGTATTCGTAACTTCTATCGATCATTGTAAACCGAAGTTACAAGTGGCTCTTACTTTATTTACGTTCCTCTCGAAGTTCGATACGAAACGTCCCCTCCTCAACTATATGAAGTTAACGATGTTTCGTAGCACAACTTCCCGTGCTTCATAAAATATTAACCCCCCGAATCTTTGTTGTACTTCAACACATCGAGAATGAATCCCAACAAAAAGTTCGACACGAAGCGGAAAGTCGTCGGTCAGCTATATCCTTTCTATATACTCATCGCAGGACGACTCGATCGATTCTCACCCTATTTTCACATGGCTCTGTCGACGTTGCTCTTCCTCGCGCTCGCTTGCAAGCTCTCTTTCGAATCTGTATCGCTTTGTTCGTACGATTCTATCTTCTCGCTCTCTGCACGCGACGTTATTCTGTTTGCCTTTTTTTTTCTCCTCCCAGTGCGAGGAAATATTACTTTCTGCTGTATGCCTTTTATTTGTGGGAGGGTGAGAAGTGCTTTTTGATGACAGATAACGAAAAATTTCATTTTCCTGTACCAAAACCTTCTTGTAGAATAATAATACGGCGTAATACAAGAGTCATTTTATCTTCGTCTATAATCGCTGAGAAATGTTTGAATCCATTACGTTTACGACGGCAATAACATCGAGTTTCCGATGCATTAATCGGTAAAGGTGGTAAAACGAATAAAACTGAAAGCTCCTCTTTGAGAAAGGCGCCGTGTATACGGCTCGCCGCGTAACAAAATAACCTTCACATTTTACGGCAAAGAGCGATCGTAAAATTTGAGGATCAAACGACGTATATCGAAATGAAGAAATAAAAGCAACGTCGCCACACGAGAAGATCGTAAGGATATCGGCGATTTTGTTTCCTCGAAAAAATTGCACCCCACTGCAACGACTTATACGATACAACTTCAATTTGAAATAATACGAATTTTCCCACGTATATAACTTTTACCCTATATCGAATTCCCTCTTGAGTTAGAACAACTTCTAAATCGAAATATCTTCCTCAAACTTCCCCGACGACGCGATCGCCATGACATATATGGAGCGCGGGTTTTATAATTGAATGTCCGTTCGCGGCAACTCGCTAAATTTTTCATCCTCTCTCTCTCGTCGCGCTTTTATCTCAACCGGCCGTCTAAAAATAGTCGGATATCGTTTGTGGGCTATATAACGACGTTTCTGGACGTTTTTTCTGTGTCTATGTCCGAAACTCGCTTTATTCCCTACATCGCCCTTCATCTCTTCTCGAGAATCTCCCTCGACTTCTTCTCTTTCCGCTCGTGTTCCACGGAGCCATTTCACGGACACTGAACCTGCGCTTCTTCGCTCCTATATATACATACTTACTCGTGTCTATACGAATCGTATCTGGCCTCTTGGGGGCGGAGGAGTATACGAATAAACATCGATGCTCGTTAAAAGTTCTAGTTTTCGAGGATAAAAATTGATATTTCCGTGATTTCGTCAATTCGATTTGACGTTTATTTTTGTTTTCTTCAAAAGGGTTAATTATATACATTAAAAAAAAGAAGAAAATCCTCACCTTATCCTATTCGCAGCCTTATTAACCGCAAAGCAGCTGGCAAGGATGGCATCATCCCCTTTCTTCCACACTTCTATCGGCTTACTCAGTCTTTCACCAGGTTTATTCCCATTGGCTTTGTTGAGCGCCAGCGCCCGCGAGCAGGAAGCCGTGTAGACGTTGTCTCCCTGCATGATGAACACATTGGCTCCTGTGGTGCTCATTTTCGGACAGTATCTGTCGCAGCTGAAGTGATGTTTAATCCTGGTGCAGCGAGAGTTGATACAGCGAAAGTTACCGTTGAGCTTCATGTTGTCCTTCTCAGCATCGACGACTGCGCCATCGGGGATGTCGTGACACTGCATTACCTCGCTTAAATTTGAGCAGTGTCCAAGCTTGCACTCGAACACCCCCGTCAACATTCCGCACTCGCTGCCGTTATTGCAGTTGTAGCGCTTTACCGCCGCGACGTTCACCTGTTGAGTGTGGCGGTGAAATGCAGTTGATATAATATTGGCTTTGGGTCGATTTTGATTTATAACGATGGAAAAGAAGATAGAGAATAATAATTCTGCTTTGATGCAGTACTGTGTTTTTCGATGACTGGCTGTTACAGTGGAGGAGTCCGCGTACGGTCAGACGCTCGAAAAACTTGGCCTGACACGCGATAAGTAGATAATCTGCCAACCTGTCAGATACACGAGTGAGGTGAACCTCGGCATGACGTGAGATATTTCAGCCGATATAGTGGAACTTTCGACGGTTTTGTAAATACACCGATAAGTAACTTTTCGATATACCTCTATTTTGATAAGTTTACTGATAATTTATTCGATGCAGTTGATTAATACAAGAAATTTGTTAAAATGAACGTCACGATAGATTAAATCGTTTTAGCACTGTTTGCTTTTAGAAAAAAAAAGAAAGAAAGAGTCCACTTGGAACTTAATGTAGTCCGGGCTCTATACACACGTGGTATCACATCTATATATCCCTCTCTTGCGTAATTGCTGTCGTCGTCGGACATGGATCTAATTAAGTCCTTCATTCGTTATTTTCGCAAAGCCGCCCACAAGAACTGACGCGTCCACTTGACGTCATCACCAGTGTCTATAAATGTGATATAATCTCTCGGAATCGCGCGCATGCACATTCAACTGTTTCAATGTTCCTTCTACTAATTAAACTAGCCAAGTATATATCCTCTCGTGAAGGAAAACTGATTTCCATCTCGCGCAACAGTTTTAACAAGTACGCCTTCTAATTATTCTTTGCTCGAATTAATTTGAAAATCGAGTGAATATATTAAGAAGACTCGATTATAATTAAAATACTTACCATCGGACAAGCAACGTTGCCAACTCTCGTGCAGTTTTCAAACACGAGATCTGAGCCATTCCGTCTGACAGACGAGTATATTTGGGGACAGAAGCCGGTCGTCTTGGTCAGGCACCATTCGCCGCAACTTGCCCAGGTACATTGGTTCACCAAGGTAGCGTTGACCGTTTGGCACATCACCGGGTCTGGATCGATTCCTGCGTTAAAGGCTCTGAAAATTGTTTCCGGGAAATGTGTGTCAGCAGCAGCAGCGAGTATGTATGTTGCACGAGGTTGCTCAATTTTTACACTCGGAATCGAGGGGATAGAAATCTGCTTTGATTTTGCATTTTTTTATCATCAAACTCGGAATATATTAATTTCCAAAACTCTCTACCTATGCCCTAATTTTTCACGTCAAAGCTCCGAAAGCTCGTAACATCAAAAAATCAGCTCAATGAAAAGCATTCCGTGCCATCTGCGATAATTTCATTCGCGCGTTGCATTATAGCACGTAATAATTATAATGAGTCTCCGTTTCAACGAACACCGTCGACGCTCGTGAAAAATACAGAACAAAAATCGAAAGTATTTCACGCAGCCCCCTAGTGCAAACAAGCCTCAGTAATTCCAAGATGTGGGTTAACGGCTGTTTTAACGCTCCGTTTCTTTTTGTCCGTGTGTCGCAGCACTGTATATATTATATAATACTCACCTGTGAGAGGGCATGTAGATGGCGACGCTTAGATACACCAAGGCCACACAGCTGATCACAATGGTGAACTGGCAGACGCATATGCTGCCACATAGCTTGCGATCCTGTTCGGGTATCGAGCGCGGCTTGTATTTGCGACCCATGGCAGCTTACGCCCACCGTTGATGCTCTTCTTTTTCTTCTTTGTAATATTTGCGTTATCTTGAGAGAGAGAGAAGGAGAAAAAGCACTTTGCAGGCTCGTGGAATTTCTCTTAGAAAATATATAGCGTTCTATGATGAGAGCTTTGTTGCGGTGTCGTGTCCTTTAATGGGAGCGATAAATAGAATCTGGAAAATTCAAAAGGAGCTTTCGTGAGGTTCTGCGGTTTCTTTTGATGTGCGTCGCTGATTTGGTTTTAATCCTATATGTATAAGGGAGGGCGTTTATACTCGATTATCTTATCGCGGCTGCTTGTTAATAGCTGTAGTTTCGTGATGCCTTCCGAAAGCTGTATATGACAGGCACAAAATTTATCAGACACGCAATCTACTTCTGGGCGTGATTCTATCTCTCGGATTAGGTAGTAGTCAAGTGCGTGCGCTCGGTTCGTGAGAAATGTGATCTAATGCGAAAATAATTTACTTTCGGTGCATTACTGGGTCGTTAATTTAGTGTTCCTGTTCTATTTATATAAAATGTTCGTTAAATTAATGCTAATTTTTTATATTAATAGTAGAATTTATCTGTGAATTACAGTAATAGGTATATGCACGATCAAAGGACTTTTGAAAGGTCTGACTTTTTGCTTTTGAATGAACTGTCTCTTAGACACGTTCTCTTCAATCAGCCAAAAAGCGGGTTTTCAGAGATAGATAGTCTGTAGAGAAGGTACGAGGAAAAGTGAGGGAAATTTTAACAGACTCTTTTGAAATGTCAATAACGGTTGTGGCTTTGATTTTCACAGTATAAATAAGAAGATTTTTGCGACACATACTCTGCTCAATCAACAAACCGGAACTGAAAACAGCATGAAGCTATAGCATGAGTGGCCCAAGTAGCAACAGCCTAACGAAGCTGTTTCGGGAATAGGTGACAGACTGCTACATATACATTCTGCGCGCAAATTGTGATGAAGGAAACAGAAAAGTGCCTATGCGCCACCTATGGCTTAATTGATGCTACTAATACGTCTGATTCTGCATCAGTATACTTTGTGTAATATAATTTGCTCTAATTAGCCATTTATCTTTGCCATAAAAAAAAGTTTCAAATACATACCAGTCACTCACGTTTTCAATCAATCTCCGAACCTTTTCGAAACATATGGCTCCCGATCGTGTACCGCATCCGAAACAAGCTTTCGCGCAACAAAGCCCGCTTTTCCCCTTATATACTTTCTTAGCGCTTTACTTGAATCGTCGGTCATAGCGCGCTCGCGATCAAATTTCCCTAATGCACTTACGGCAATTACCGCGCACTTAACGGCATTAGTTCACTTTGCCTCTCTCTCTCTCTCTCTCTTTAGCATCACAAGAACAGCAGAGGACATATATACGTACATATACATAGAGGGTTCCGCGCGTAAATGGATGATGGCTTCGGCGCGTGACGCGCACTAAGTGCCTCTTCGACTAGAAGCCGGGCTAATTCATTATCGACGAGCAGCCCCCTCGTCGTCTCGTCGGTTTTATATTTGTTCTCCTTTCTTCGTCTTCTTCTTCTTCTTTTTTTTTTTTTTTGCTAGAGGGAGAGTTTCGGCGAGAATTTAATAACTGACGCGGGAGCTTGATTGCGAGAGTAGGTACGGCGTTAATTTGGAATTTATCGGCGCTTAGTTATTTACGCTGATTTGAGCGCTCGACGGAGGAGCTTTTTTTTATCGATACTGATTTGCCTGCAGCTTGATTGATCGGCGTTTTACAGTTTTATTATGGCGCCCGTCGAGGGAGATTATAAGAGTAGAGCGGATGAATATAAATGACTTGCAGGATCAGATTTAAGTTTTGGATTGGACTTTGAGATGAGATTTGTTGTTGGAACTTCGTTTTGCGATTGTTCTTCTGAGAGGCGAAGAACATTTTGATTATAAGAAATTAGTAAAGTTAAGTAGATCTTGTCATATACAATCTAAATTTAATCGATAACATTTTACGTCTTCGTTTTTTAGATCACACTGCAGCACGCTACATCACGCATACTGTTTTTCACGTCGAAATCCCAAATAAATTATACCACGACAGAAAAATAAAACTGTGTGCATCGGCTTACGCACTTGAATAATTCAACGTATAACTTGAAACAGTTACTGGAACAAGTATGTGTGTGTGCTGTATTTTTCACGTATAAGACTTTCTTTCAGCGGCAAGTCGTCGTTTATATACCGGCAACTCTGTTAAACCCTGAAATTATTTATACCTCGTCGCAAGTAGTTTGAACTAGACAAGTGGAGCAGTTTTCTTATGTCTATCAACGCTCCGATACTATACACACTACTTCATCTCAAACCATATCGATTTTGAGCTTTACAATCAAACCCAATTAGATGCTCGCGTGTGTGCGATGCGCTGCTCTTACATAAAAAAAACGACGACACAGGAAAGAGCGAAACTCACCTCGAATAAACATATCTTGAAAAGTTTCAACAAGCGTCGATCTTCGTACTTCCCGATTAAAGTCTCTCAAACGATCAGCCACGAACACCATAATCGCACTCTTACACTGGTCCGTTGTATACACGTTAAAAAGAAAAAAAAGGAAAAAAAAATAATTTCACGCGTGCTCCTATTCAAAAATCCCTCAGATAAGTGATGGTCTGAAAGGTCGAGTCGGTCCAGTGAAAAGCAGCCATCTCTCGCAAACGATAAACATCAACAACGAACGATGCGGAGGAGTCCACCATGAAAAAGCCGCGCACTGCAATAAGCGCAGGATACAGTCACCGGGTCATTATTATCCCACCGATAGATACTACAGCTTGTCTCAGCTGAGCTCGTTGCCATCCATGGTGCCGCAGCCGGTCCGCATTTTCCACCTCCAGCTCTTCTTCTCTTTCTCTATCTCTATCTCGTGGAGTCACACTACTCTGCGCTGACACACTCACCAAGAACAAACAGAGTTGTAGCCTCGAGGAGAGGAGCGTGTCGACTGTTTGAAAACACCGTGTGACCCGAGGATTACTGAGCTGGCTGTGAGGGTTAAAGTGCGCAGGCGCCCGGCCACTGCTGCGAACCGAACCGGCGCGCACCAGTTTCATCCACGAGGTTCGCCGGAAGGATGGGGGGATGAAAGGAGAGAGAGAGTGGATGAGAAAGAGAGACAGCACTGTAAGGACTATGGAGGCTCTGCGACTTGTATACCGGAAAATTCTGGAATTTTGGGATTGTAGGGACTATAGGGGCTGAATCTCATTGGATTGTCTGTGTGCGAGTGATGCATGATAAGATTTGGATGCTTATTATATTGTATTTGATATTTTTGTGAGTTATGTCTTACCGCACTCAATGTGTATCTAGTCTTTTTTATAGTTATTGCTTGAATTTGACGAATCGTATGTAGGTATAAAATATACTCCGTTTCCCGAGTGATACCTTTGCTTCAATACTTTATAGAATTTTCAAGCAGGGTCTCACTGGACTCGACTGTGTACGCTTTGCTCTGTAAAGGACAGGATGTATTTTATAAATTCAAATATGTGAATTTTTATACCTTCTGAAACGTTATTTCAACGAATACAAATATTCCTTTAATTTGTTTTTTTTTTAGTTTAGAAAAATCCCTTACATTTTTCAATCTATTGAAAGTACCTCATTCGCTGGATCTATAGTCATTAAGAATGGTGATATGTAAGACGAAGTGTATATTTAAATAATACTTTCATCAGTGGAGTGTGTATAGATTCATATTATAAAAACGAATGGTCCTTTGAAAAATCGATTATTAGATAGTACACAGTGTGTATCAAGTGGTTAATACTCTGTGACAACATTAAACCTCAGTAGAAGCCAATTTATCAATTATAGCTACTCTAAGGCTTCCGAACTGTTAACGAGAGAATTACTTGCGTCACAATTATTCTTCTCAGATATCAACGACTGTACGTGTTTTCACTATGCGATAAAAAAACATCATTACTTTACAAAAGCTAATACACATCCACATTGAATATGACCAAATTCGAAGAAAAATAAATAAAACGAAATGACTGCCCAATGAATTCATCAGCATCGACCATCACCATCATCTTATAGCAAAAAATAACCATCCCATAACGTATAATAAAGCCAAACTAACGATCTCCGGGCCACTTACAGCATAATTGCAAAAAATTCGCCTATTTTCATATAACGAACAATTCTCCATCCCCCCACACGACAAAGGAGTCTCTACATAGCCATAAGAAGGTCAACCATAGCGATGCTTCGGGTTAGGAGCGCACGGTGGCGCCGAAGAGCCGACAGGTTGCCGCGGTTAATAAACGCAGCTGTGGAGGGGGGGAGCTTACAAGCTCGAAGGATGAGCCGAGACCGGGCCACGAGGTCAAGCTCTACTTATGGCGTTTTCTCTACTCCCAGGTCTGTAGTATACATATAGTGTAAAATTGCACGTGTGCTGCGTGCGTTTCATTCAGTGCTGAAACGGGGACAACAAGGGGGTGTGGGATTCGCGGAAAGTGCTAATGATTTCGCTATGTCGCTCTGGGGGATTCTTCTAATCGTTGCGTTGTGCTGAATTGAAATTTTTTTCTTACTACTTGTTGGAACTTGTTTTTAATATTAAGTTTATTGTGTTTCGCAAGACGAATTCTGTAAACAAAGTTACAGAAGAAACTTTAAAATGTAGCAGGCAACAAGATTGAATTTGCCAAGCTTGATCTAATATATCTCGAGCTACTTTATTAGTTTAACGTTACATGGACATTTTTTTTCGATGTATAACTTTTTCTTTTTTGTGCACCAAAACAGCCTTGATGTGTGTGTATACTAATTTTCTTTGATATGTTAATGTTAATATTCCACGTATCTTTGATCAGAAGACTCGAGTTCATGAAAAGAAATAAGATTCCAAAAGCTTCAGCATCACGTACCTCTCGACGAATGAAGAATTTCATCATATCTCGTCCGAACGAAGAAAGAATCTTCATAGTAAGTCCTTGTACGGCACATCCATCATTTATGATACACGACTCTCAAGTCCGATCGTCACGGCTGCGGCTTTTTCGTTTTCGCCGGCTACAAATCATCCACCGAGATCGAATCAATTCTCAATTTGGCGCTCCTGAAATTGAGAGAGTTCTAAACATATTTGCGCATGGCTCGGATCCGAGACCTTTTTCAACCTTCTTATTTTCTGCAATTCTAGACTTTACTCTGACTTTCATTTTCTTTTATTTTATAAAGCAATAAAACAACATTCTGAATTTCGCTGTCAGAAAATTAACGAAATATTATATGTTTGCACTTTGTTTCTTGATTTATTTGTCGAGATTGAAAATTGTGCTTGAAAATAAAATGATAGAATAAATATTATAAAATTTCATTTATTTTGATGTGTATATATAAGGAAATAATAATAATGGAAGGGAAATTTAAATGATGACAATCATTTTATTAACGGAAAAACGTTTTACTATATTTTAAATGAAGATGTACAATGGCGTTATTTACAATAATTTTCCTCTCAAAGGACAAGACGTATAGAACATTGATTCGTATGTACAGCATTCGAGAGTTGTCTTACAAGCTTCGTAATTCTCATTTTCATATGCGTAAACTGTACGCAAGAAGCTGAACAGTCCTTTGATGTGTATGTGTGTCTTTTTTTCGATGAAATTTTCGCAATCCGACGATTACATATGCTATTTACTTTTAAGGAAGAAATAAGCGTCCTAGACTTACAAGCGTATCGTATCGACAATATATGAAACGCAAACGGCGAAATTCACTTGAGAGGACGCGCGTTCGAAATCCCGAGATAAATAACGCGATGGTGCGCAAGTGCGACGAATTATATTGCCTTCGTTTCAAAGTATAAGTGCACAGCAACATTTTTTGTAAGTTACAAAATGAGCTTGAATTCAAACGTTAAAGCTCTCGTGAATTGCAGTTAATCCTCTTATTTCTCAAGTTAGCTAATAAGTACGGGTTACTAAACAAAGACGATAATCTTTCGAGTAAAAAATGAGTATCCTAGAATATTTATCAAATCACTTAAGCCTATAAAAGTTATAACAAGCTTTGTGCTACTAAAACGGGAAAATGCACTTTAATGTAAATAATCCCTTCGCGTTAAATTACACGCGAATCTGTTTGCTAAATAAACAAGAAGCCGAAATTAACGCAGCAATCCGGAGCTCTAACCATTTCGAACGATACACATCATCTACAATCGCTTTCCGAGCGTAACTTCCCTCTCGCTTATCGGTTGTCTATATTTGCGCGCGCTTAACGAACTTCCTTCTCTATACCAGAACCTATCGCAATTTCAACTTGCCTTATATATTATAGGCTTTCCTCTGCGAGTGTCGATTTATTTATTTATTTGTTTATTGATTCTTGGCACTAAAACGAAACTACATTCGGCGACGATTGGAAACTGCGGCGTAGTTTTTTCACATCCGCGCGGAGATCGAAATTTCACAATGTGTTCTTTAGAAATGAAACGAGCGATACGACACGTTCCAGCCATTCGTCACATAGATATCGTAACTATTATAAGTTTTACATTCGGTTTTATATTTTTTTGTTTGTCGCTTTATACGGCGGAGATTGTCTGCTGAGTGAGTAAGTGAGTGACTGAGTGCCTTATATATAAAATCGCCGGGCTTTTCGGCATATACCGTGGACTTTGAAGAACATTCGAAGATTTACGAGACGTAGTGTGTATTGATTCGTTTGCGGTAATTTTATTAATCTTTGATTACCGGCTTGTTACTGACAGATGTACGAAGTTTAGATACAATTGTGTATGTTTATTTTTTTTTATTTTTTTTTCTATAGTTGGGGAATCGATGCTGATGGTGTTGCGCGCGATTGTTCGAAAAATTTGCGACATTTATACAAGCTCGTCATTTTTATAAATCTTAAATATTAATCGATGATTTAACATTAATTTTATTGTTTGAGTTTTTTTTCTTTACAATCTAAGTATATAAATTTTAACAGATTTTCCTGCTCTTTTGTGCCTCGAATAATTCAGATCGGTGCGTATATGTTTAAGAAAAATCAAGGATTCTTTAAATTTTGAATAAATGTATATTTGATGTATGTTTTACGTATATCATTTATTTCAACGCATCTGTAATATATGAAGCAAAATGAAGAAAAAAAACTAAGATATATACCCTAATCGTGCATGAACAAGAGCCAAAAGTATATTCGAATGCTTAATTTTGCTCCAACTAAAGTCTAATACTGTTATGATTGAAATATTAATGATTTTTATACTTTGAATCTATGTAATTATTATCAGTATAGTAGTCAAAATGTTACAGATTAATTGAGATAAATATTTATAATTTCAACAAGATCTCGTGCACGATACAAAATTAAACCAATATATTGATAGAATTTTTAACCTACAAAATGTGTCTCTCTGATATTTTATTATTTGTAATTTTACTATACCATTATACATATTCGTTTATATGTAACTTGATAATCAAATCGTTTTTACTTATTTTAGGTTCCGGTGACATGTCAGTCTTGTATGTTGTTTCGTCACCATCAGTTAACTTTTTTTATATATTTCTTAATACTTCAAAAATTCTCTAATTTGGTACGTTTAACCGATTACTTTATGGAATTTGCAAAGATTGTAGACTCGAATAAATGTATATTTCTTTGAAATTTTTCGATAAAAATTATCGACATAATAATTCTATGCATAAATCAATGCACCAACAATATTTTCATAACGTATATAATATGATTTTTTGCTCTCAAAGCAATTAATATTTTAGGAAAAATATTTATTTCTTAATACCCTAAGTTCGCGTCTAGCGAATTAAATTGTCTTTATGCGAGTGCATATATAGTGTAGCAAGCAAGTTGGGGAATGAGTGCCAAATACGCGAGTCTATTCGATCAAGTATTTCATTATGAAAGCGTGAAAATTAATTTACAAATACCAATTGATCGGCCTAATAATTACTATAATTAATTCAGTGTATAAATTTCATATCATGAATTTATAATTATCAAACACTGATTGATTTGATTAATTTAGTTCATTAATTTAGTTGCCAATATAATAAGTCTAAAAATTTTAGAAGACTTTGATCGTACGGACTACTGAATGAAGGCCGAATATAAGGATATTCACAACCATTCTAGATGATACTTCTGGGTTGCGACTTGTCTAGTTATAATCTTCGAGATGAGCTCTTTTGGTCTGATTTTCAAATCGATAAGAGTCGTCACACGATTCCAGATGTTACTTATACGTCCTAAATTAGTATACTAAATGTTATGTATTCTATGTTATAGCGACAATATACATGTAGAACAATATACCTCATGTTTTAAGTCAAGCTTAGGCTTCTAACTGATTTTTCTTAGAGATCCAGTATAATTTTAATTGGTGAAAATTAACCGTTTCGAGATCGTACAGATGAGAAGCCTTTTCTTTATGAGAAAGCAAATGTTTTCTAACCTTTTGCAAGATACATCCATCGAATAT
This sequence comes from Cecidostiba semifascia, assembly GCA_900474235.1. Taxonomy (NCBI): domain Eukaryota; kingdom Metazoa; phylum Arthropoda; class Insecta; order Hymenoptera; family Pteromalidae; genus Cecidostiba; species Cecidostiba semifascia. Next base: position 17,313 of record UCQR01003237.1, read on the forward strand.
TGTTAGGTCTTTTTCGTTCGTGTCATTCGTTCTACAAAGTATTACAATGTGATGCCGGTCTCGTTTTAATGTATAGGTATATCAATGCACTTGATGTCCTTAACATTACAACACGTAGTATTATTATAAATATCGATCATATATTCCATTATTTGCGAGTTTTAATTCATCGTAAATCAATGCACATTATGCAGTATAGCAAATTAGACCAGCACGATGATGAGTGACCTCTTCTTAAATCTTATTACACTTTGCGTTACTGTTTACGTATCGTATATATTTGAAATGAAAAATAAATAGTGTTTGTTTTCTGCTTGAAAAATATGAGCTTCGACAATGTAAAATCTTGTGATACGACATTTTTTTTTTGTCGTCCGTTTATAATAAATCGTATATCATATACGCAATATGTTGCCTTATACAATTTCTTATTATAGCTGAAAAGTTTATTCCGGATAATTTTCACTATTTATTTCTTTCTACCACATGATATATCACATGAAAATGTATATCGAAATAACATGATTCTTAGTTACCTTATACATCTAAACTTTTCGCGTATACCCTTCCACTCACGAAAAAATCAAACATTATCCTGTCGAGTAAAAGAAATCAATACTGACGAATATCTATTATCAAGCACACGAAGCGCGAGTCACAAAATATAATCACAATTTATTACCATTATATTAGTTGCAACGAAAGGTATAACGAACCAATGTCAAAAACCCATGAAAGAGTCGTAAAGCTTCAGGTAACGTTATAACTCGGCAAGTTAGCATCAGCACATCTCGAATTGTAAGACGAGTCGCGCGAATCCCGTCAGAAATAATATATACAACGAGAAGGAAAACGAAAAGAAAAATAATCGTCACCTAGCTACGGTTTTATATTAATCGTATTTAATATAACGTCGCATACTCTAAACCACGGCGCCAGCGCGGCGGCCACGTACAAAAATTCTCGTTAACAATGTCATCATCTTTTACGTTTTTTATAACCATAATATAATATCAATAATATTCACAGGCAAAACTTAACCTATATATTATATATTATTATGTATGTATGTTTGTTGTTGTTGTTGTTGTTGTTTCTTAAAACCTAACTGTGTGTACATATGGAAATTCTTTGGAGCGAGAGGATCTCGCGTCGAGCTTGCGATCACGTGGACAGGGCAGAATGCAAATTATTCGATGTTTTCGCGAGCTCGACGAGACGAGATAGTCTCGCTTTAATAATTTTTTCTCTTATTTTATACAAATTCTTCTTTCGCCATCGCGGAAATCTGTTATTAGCCCTATATGATTTATAGAGACGATGAGTATATCCTGTGGTTCTCTCGACGATACACAAAGCCGAACTTGATTTTGCAAAAAAAGTCGTCTCTCGAGACTGTGAGCCAGAAGACTTTATATTTACTCAGACGACTTGTAATATGGGAGCTTAGCCTACGCTGCGGTGAACCGTAAACTTTTGCTTAGTGAGGAAATCGTAGCTAAATTTTTGTAATCGCGCTCGACACTTATTTATTACACACAGCATGTGGTCCGCACGCCGAAAGATGATCGAGTCCTGAGTATGCACGGATAATATATTAGCATTGCGGATGGACAGAATAATCTTAATTGAAAATTTTAAAAAACCTCTTATAAAAAATTAGCGAATCGTCGTCGACAAGTTTTCTCATTTACATTTATTTTATTTTTTTTTTTTGCTCCTTTGCT
>UCQR01003238.1:0-18889 GCA_900474235.1 Cecidostiba semifascia
GAAGATTTCACTGTAGAGGTCGAGACGTCGGATGGAACAAAACCTTGGAAACCTCAGCTCGTCTTTCCGAACAAAGCAACGTCTAATCCTAGGGATGAAAAATCGGTAATCATGAGAGTTGGCAGTAACAGCAATAAGAGGAAGAACTTTCTTGAGGATGTTGAAATCGCGCCTTTCTTAGATGGTAAATTTTTTATACATACGATTGACTTGATAATTTTTCGTTTAAACTTTGTTTGTTGGTTCAGGGTGATATCGCTAAATTTTGTCTTACTGAGGTAAGATTCAGGCTTTACTGCGGCTTTGAGTTTTTTAAGGCTTTTTTTCGCACACTTGAGATTCTCTTACTTCATGCATCGACTTTTGCTTGCACTTGTTGATTCCCTTATATTTTATACATTTTTGCTTGATACCGGTTTTACGTAAATTTCTATACATATGATTTGTTTAGAGGAACCACCGTTCCCGGCTGATTACACTCCGCCTCAAGTGAAATCGTCATCGTTAATCAGCGAATCCCATAAGCCAGGAGTATTTACACCTCTATCGGGACAGGTGAATAAACTTTTGCTTACGCCGTGTAATAATTTCCCATAATCGTATTTATCACACACGTTATCTACAGACAATCCGTTTGAGAGGTGGTCCCGATCCATCTGAGGGATTCGTGGAGGTTCAGGGAAACAAACCAGGCTGGGGTGTGGTTTGTGATTCTCCCGACGGCTGGATCCTAAAGGAGGCTCACGTAGTCTGCAAACAGCTCGGCTACAGAAGGTAGATAATAACACAACCTTATAATTTTAAAATTGATATTAACAAGCACTGTATTCCAGGGGCGCAGCAATGGCATACCAAGGCCGCTCGAGAACCTCCCAGATTCCAAAGTGGATAGCCGCGAACAGCGTCTCCTGTCAAGGTAACGAGACCAAGTTTCAGAACTGCAAGTTCACTCACAAACCGGAGTGTCGAACCGAAAAGGACGCAATCGCGGTGCGGTGTCTACCCCATCGAGTGGCTCACTGTCACAAGGACGAGTTGGCTCATGACGGCCAATGCTACCACTTTGCCGAGGCTACCCAAGCTCTCAGCCACGCCGAGGCTCACGATTACTGTCAACGTAGAAACTCGAGGCTCCTCGACATCGTCGATCAGGCGGAACACAATTTTATCTCGGAAATGCTTATGCAGAGTCAGCCTCACGTAGACTCGGTGATGACAGCTGGTATGGGATTCACGACATTGAATAGGACCATCTGGATGTGGGAGGACTCTAGCGTTGCCAAGTTCAAGTGAGTGAAATTGTAATTATGTCTACTGATGATTTTCTTTTGGTACTTACACGTTATCAAAACGATTCGATTATTGTACAGGTTTACCAAGTGGTGGCCAGGTTGGGCGGGTGACAGAAAGACGGCACCGTTCGCTGGTACTCGTCCTGTTTGCATAATCCTGACGAGAAAGTTCCCCTGCCACGATCGTCAGGAAAACCACTGCAAGACTGACCACTTCTTCTGGGACGTCGAGGACTGCGCCAGTTCGAACAAGGGTCGTGCCTTCATTTGCGAGCGACCTTTCAATGACATCGGTAGGCGATCATTTCTTTATAAACTATCGGTTACAGGTCCTATTATGGGCATTAAAAATAATGTTTGCTTGCAGGTTGCGTTTACGGAAACGGTAACCAGTACTTTGGCAACGCAAGCGTCGCTGCATCGGGACGAGAATGTCTTTCATGGTCCGACCCTCAAGTCTCTCGTTCTCTGATGAATAAGGTATGTGTATATTTTCAGGACTATTCTTATACAAAATTTTGACCAAACGCATTTGAAATTCAGATAACGAGCAAGGAAGAACGCGAAAAACTGCAATCTCACAACTTCTGCCGTAATCCGAACCCCAATAAAGAATCAAGACCCTGGTGTTTCACCGGCCCTCGGGGCGAGTACGAGTACTGCGATATACCATACTGTGGCAAGATTCGTGAGTACCAACCGCAGCTATCATGTATTCAAATGTCCAAATCATTGTGCTAATCGTGGAAATTGTATCTCACAGTATCGAAAAAAGCCCACCTAACCGGTAGCTGCAAGCCAAAGCACTTCGAGTGCACACCCGGCGAGTGCATCCCTTCGCCTTGGGTCTGTGACGGTCAGGAAGACTGCACCAACGGAGCCGACGAACGCAAGTGTTCCTCTCACATAAACTTCTTCAAGAAGTATGCCAAACACAAGCTCGACGGCTACGAGGTCGAGAAGTGGCTCAACACACCGGCCAAGACCTGCGCGCTGCGATGCAAAGAGGCGGACTTTACCTGTCGGTCTTTCACTCACCAGTACGTTGTTTATACGTCAGAATTTCTTCTTTTTTTTTTAAATATCAAGAAAACAATCTAGATAAGGATAATTTTTTTTTGTGTATAGAACCGACGGCAACGTGTGCTACCTGTCGGACAGCAACATCGGTATGACGGGAGCTTTGGTAGCAAGCGGTGAACACGACTACTACGAGATGCGCGATCACACCTTGGACTGCGACGACATGTTCGTCTGCGCGAACCAGAAGTGCATCAATCAGACGAAGGTCTGCGACGGTAAGAACGACTGCTTGGATCGTTCTGACGAGAAGGTCTGCACTGCGGAGAACCTGGACTACGGGATTAGATTGGGGGGAGCGAATTCCAGTCACGAAGGCAGGGTCGAAGTCAAAAGTAAGTATATAGAGTGCGGCTCTTATATCGTTATTTTTGTTTGCTATACTGTATGCGTGTGTTGTAGTTTTCGGAAAATGGGGACAGGTATGCGACGATGGCTTCGACATGATCGACGCCAACGTCGTTTGTCGCGAGCTGGGATTCAGTCTTGGAGCTTTGGAAGTACGACCTGGTGGCTTTTACGGAAACCTAAATCCACCGGAGCTTTTCATAGTCGATCAGCTCAAGTGTAGAGGAAACGAGAGCACGATCAGAGAATGCGATTTTGAAGGGTAAGTTTGAAAAAAGATGTCAAAAAAGATGTTTTAAAATTCATTTTGGTGCGTAATATATGATTTGAACGTCATTTAGATGGGGCAAACACAATTGCGAGCCGGAAGAAGCAGTGGGCGTCGTTTGCAAAACCGACGTGGATACCTGTCAGGAGGGCCAGTGGAAGTGCGACAGTTCGCCCATGTGTATCCCTACGCCGTTTATCTGCGACGAGGTATCGGACTGTCCCGATGGATCCGACGAAAGCTCGGCGCACTGCGACGTAAGTCCAATTAATAACCATTGAAAACTTCAGTTATATACTTTGTGTGATTTACGCAATTAATGACGAATCAACGCGTCTACAGGCTCCATTCGAGCTGCGTTTGGCCAACGGTAGCAGTCCCATGGAGGGCAGAGTCGAGATCCGTCATCATGGAATCTGGGGTACCGTCTGCGACGACGACTTCTCCAACGCCACAGCAAAGGTCATCTGTCGCTCTTTGGGATACGGAGGACCGGCTATGGTGAAGAAGGACGGCTACTTCGGACCTGGTACTGGTCCCATTTGGTTGGACGAGGTAACGAGATCTTTCTATCCTATACATGAATAATCTCATTATTTTTTGTCTAATTTTATCGAAACAAAATCTCGCAGGTGTTCTGCTTCGGCAATGAGACACAGCTGTACAAGTGCGAGCACGACCACTGGGGCAGGCACAACTGCGACCATCTGGAGGACGCCGGGGTGATCTGCAGCGCTGGGCCCATACCGGCCGAATACGAGGTAATTCGAGCGAGGCACGCGCGTTTGCGAAAGAATAAATATTAATTAGATATATAGAATGCACATTGCAAAATACTCAAGAGTGCCATAATAGGAGTGTGCCATAAATGTATAATGTACATACATAATAAATGTAGTGTAATAAAGTTGTATAATTTAAGAATCATCGCAAAAGTTTTCTTTTTATCTTTTTTTGATGATGAAAATATAAAGCGAAACTCCTGTAACAAAAAAAAAAAAAAAACATACGCGGTATAGTGAGTCCTGAATGTGTTTCTGTGTGTGTACCGAGCAGAGCGGCAGCGGCGGAGCCGAGGATCGAGAGGCAAAAGTCTTGGCGGAGCTAAGCGTCGACGATCTGCTGCCTACCGAATGCGGCAAGCGACTCGAGGACTTTGCCGAGGACGACGAGCTCATCTTCGAGAGGGTCGTGCGAAGCTCCGTCGCGCCGCGCGGATCCTATCCCTGGCAGGTATTTCGTATATAGTCCCTTTTCTTTCCTGATGATTTGCACCCTGACTATAGTAGCACTATTTGTACACTACCTGTATTTTGGAGCTTTTCTTATTCTAACGCACGAATTTTCTGATATAGTGAGTTAATATTGTTGTGTATAAAGTAGATAAGGACTGACGTGAGGAAGTGCACGTATAGCTGGTAGATAAAAGTCCGAAAACTATTCCTTCCTTCTTCTTGTAGTTCTGTCATAGTACTATACTTTCATGCACCTTTTAGAATGCTGTCTATATATTGAATTTAAATATCCGAAAAATTGTGTCGATGTATTAAGGCGAGTATACGAGTGAGGGGACACAGTAAATCAAGTCACTGGTGCGGTGCCGTTGTTCTATCGCCGCTTCACGTTCTCACCGCTGCCCACTGCCTCGAGGGATACAACAAGGGAACGTACTTTGTACGCGCTGGAGATTACAACACAGAGGTAAAGTTCATTAAAATTTTATTTAAAAAAAAAATGGTCGGGGGAAGACTAACTTACGAAAAATGCAAAATATATTGTGTATTATGTTAATTTGACGGACTTTAAAGACGTACGCAAAAGCGGCATTGTATAATGCTGTCCAAAAGCAGAATTTTACGAGGTGCTATATAAAAGAAGATTAAGAAGAAAATGCTCTAGCCGCATAGATAACCGGTATTTCGTTTGAATTTTAAATATTTTAACGAGGCTGTTTGAGAATCAAACGAACCGTGTAAAGCATTTTTTTTTTGTAATCGTATTGAAGCCCATAGTGTGCAACTTTTCTGCAAAGTAAGTAAAACTAATCGTTAATACCAACTCGAACATTTGTATTAATTACACAAAAAAACTTTCTTCATAGATGCGATGCTATTCCGTGCTTACTTTTATAATTTTTACAAACTGCGCGGTGGTTACTGTTATTGCGCACAGCTATTATGATTATGACTACAAGGTAAGTCGATTTACACAAAAATATAGTATATACTTAATACTTTTATACTTTCTTTTTATCATGAAAAGAAACCATATCCCTCCTACCATCAACATGACGGATATTATCCGCAAAAAAACAGTTATCATCAACATTCGAGTTATAAAAGTAACTATCCACCATCGAAATCCACGAGTTCAAAATCTCAAGTAAAGTGCCCTAGCAGCTATGCAACTGGCCAGTATCCCTACAAACCGGACAACAAGTTCTTCATCAACTGCTGGAAGGGTACGGCACATCTGCAACAATGTGCTCCTGGAACAGTATTCAATCCAAAGAACAGCGTCTGCGACTGGCCAAATAGCGTCAACGTCAAAGACAAGTGCAAGGTGAGTAATCTTCGAGGAGCAGATTATATTAGAAGAAAGTATAATTGAAAGATACTTTAGCTGAGATCGGTATCAAATGAAGCACTTAAAATCTTTGTTGTCTCAATTATTATCTTTGGATATGATGTTTATCGAGAGATGAGTCTCTTTACATGGATTACTTATATAAATTGTTTGAATTTTAGAACTACAAAGATTATGACAGTGGCTCAGACAATTCAGACTACGATGATTCGGATTATAAGGATTCTTACAAATATGACTCCAAGAAATCAAAGGACGATGCTCTGAAGGACGTTTTGGAAAAAATGAGCAAATCGTAATGACATAGTGTAATAATTAATGTATAACTTGTGCATTGCTTAAATAAAACCGTACAATTGTGGTTTACCCGTAATGAAGTATAAAGAAACTTACATTAATTTCTTGTTGATATCGTTTACAAAATGAATAGCTGAACCTAATGCACCAGTATAGGTAACGGGATACAGCACGTCTCAGGCGATGATTATTCGTTTTATGCATCGCGACAATCTTATCTTTTACATCGCGTAATCAGCGCAGTCTTCCCTTGATCATTAGCATAATCTTCCAAGCGAACCTTTATTATTGAACAATAAAATAAATCACCGATAACAAAATTTGACAAAAGGTCGACGAGGGTACGGAAGCCGAAGCAAACATCGAGGACTACTATATCCACGAGGACTTCCGCAAGGGTCATCGTCTTAACAACGACATCGCCGTGGTGCTACTCAAAGGTAGGGGTATACCTCTGGGAAGAAATGTTATGCCGATCTGTTTGCCCTACGAGAACATTGAGTATCCAGCTGGACTCAACTGTACCATCAGTGGTTTTGGCAGCGTCGAAGCTGGATCATCCAGTACGTGCCATTTTTTTCTTGTTTAAAGAAAATCTATTAACAAGCCAGCAATTAAAAAATAATTATTTATTTTTCATCCAATTTTACAGCGCACTCGCGAAAGCTGAGGTTCGGCTGGGTACCAATACTGGACCAGTCGGTTTGTAAAGCAGACTACGTTTACGGTCAGGCATCGATCACCGACGGTATGATTTGCGCGGGACACCTGGACGGTGGACCTGACACTTGCGACGGTGACTCAGGCGGACCGTTAGCTTGCCAGCACAATGGTAACTAAGATATGACTGTTCTTTTTTTAGCGACGATTATACATAGTTCGATGAATCAGAGCATTATAATGATCTAACTAACGATTCGTTTCAGGTGCATTCACTTTGTACGGGTTGACGAGTTGGGGACAGCACTGCGGAAGAGTCAACAAGCCGGGTGTTTACGTCAGAATTGCACATTACAGAAAGTGGATCGATCAGAAGATCAAAGAATCGCTGATTGGCAGATAATCGTCAGCGCGTATACTCTAAACTGATATAATTATAATGTATACTTTAGGATCGATTTTTGTAATTTTTTTAATGTGTTTATTCAATTTTGTAATCGATTGCTTTTTTTTTGCCAAATATCGCGTATGTTAGTAGTTGGTAGGTGTGAACATACTTAAATATTTTTATAATTTTCATTTAATAGCAAGCATTATACTTAGAGGTAATAACTGTAGTTTAATTTTGAAAATTCTCTAAAGCCATACCTTTTTAATGTGATTTAATCCAAAGTTATATATGAATATAGAAAAGCTATATTTTTATACGTAATAATTAATATTAAAAAAAAATTACATAAGAAGTGAAGACTGCTATATTTCTCCCTAGTTAAAATAAAGACGAAATAAAAAACGCGTGTGTCATGCTATACATGTAATGCACTTGTGGTTATATAGATTTAAGGTTTTTACAATAAACCGATGGCTATATCGTCTTATCCATAAAAAAATTTCCTATTCTACTTTTCCGTCATTCAAAAGAGCAACTAATTGACAAGATAACAATAAAAGCCTAATGGCACAAAAACAGCTGAAAATTTTTCATCCGCCAGATAAGGTTTATCAGTTTTTACAGTGAATTTTCAAAGTTATCAATCTTTAAGGTATAATCATCGTCTGGTACAAAATCAAATCTATGAAATTTGTCAAAGAATTAAAATTTTTAAACAAGCTTCTTCGCTGAACTTTGTTTAAAAAATATACAGAATAACTATAGGCCTACATTATTTTAAATCGTAGCGGAGAAGAAACAACTATATGCACATATGTAAGGAGTACGAACATCAACATGACATACTTTATCTCATAAACAAAGTTATAGTCGATCTTGCCAAGTCGGCTCGGGTCATCGTCGTGTGATAACCCACGTAAAATTATACAAGAGGTCTTGAAAGCTTGAAATATGTTTCTATCTTTGAAAGATGGGTACCTGACCTTTCATTTTTATTATGTCAAAAAAAAAAAAGATTCTTTACTGAACTTTGGACTGTTTATTTATAACAATAGCGTGAAAATGTATAACAACCTATTTAATTTTAAATTTTGTTAGTCGAAAAAAAATTTCCATAATTCAACCAAAACGTCAATGTCTTATAAAATCGATAATGTAAGCAGACGATCAGACTGATATATTATTGACATTGTCAAAAAGCGTGGAAAAATATATACGAGGGCGCGTGCAAATCCGCTTTCGATAAACATTCAGCTATATACTAATCCGGCCTTTGGACTGTGCCTTCATAAATATATGCATTCCTCAATCAAACATCTAAAACCTGTCTAGACGATTCAATAATCGTTCGATATATAATATGATAAGGTCGTATGTGTCATGTATAGACAAATCTAAAATTCATTATCTCTACCTAATACTGATTACTAGAAACCTGCGTTCTACGAAATATCACGAGAGTGCAAAGGACAAAGAATTTTCATGGTTATATTTTATTATTCAATTAATAGTGTACACGACAATTGAAAATCGCGCACATGTCCCAACAAGGCTACTCGACACTGTACAGCAATAAAATGACCCTCGACAATAAACAAGCATCTTTTCTGATTATAATAATATGTCACTCACCCAAGCTCATCATTCCAAGATACATACCAGATAAAGACCGCGATTTTTGGATACTCGCGAGATGCGGCGCGGACAACGAAACAGCTGAGAACGCGCGCCTACTTAAACGCGGCGCCTATCCGAAACTTTATTATAAGTAGCCGCCGCGTGCCCAGCCCGGACTTCAGTCTACTATCTGCATCGCGCGCGAACGCATTGTTCAATTCCGACTGTACTCTAGATTTTTAGTTCCGGTGTAGCAAACTGTTGCTTGGCTTTGTAAGTGCGTTTCTGAAGATAAATAGAGATTATTTTTTCTTAGTTGACATTCTGCATTCTGCCTTTTGATAGTTTCTTTTTTTTTTGTAAATTTAAAAATTTTCATTTGTATTGATTGTTGGTATACTAGCGACATCATCAACATTTCTTATATTTCACAATTTCCAAATAACCACGAAGTTATAACTATATATCTGCGTGTAACATCATTTCGGCCTTGCGTTATCACATTTATCACCGTGAAAATTTTTCAACACTTGGAATGTTTGTAAACTTCCATTTATTTATTTGCAAATAAAGATAAGAGATTTTCCTCATATATGTATGGATTTTTTCTTATTACGTGTGTTATACGTTTCCATTCGACCTTATATATCACTCTATTGTCAAAACTTAGAACAACGCGGTGTACATTCACAATGACACATTTTTTTTTTTTCATTATATCAACTTCTTTGTTTTAATCAGAAGTGCATTATATGGTCAGGTGACGAAACTATCGACGTTTTTGTGAATTCCCGACGACTGCAGTATAAGATCGTGACGTCACGAATACACGACCTCGGGCCTGTGTGTATACTTATGGGTTATAGATGATTGTCCGATAGGCGGGAAATTTTCCATGAAAGCTTTTCTCTTAATTGCTCGTGTCGATCAACATCGAGTAATGATTGAATATCATCACGATTTTCAAAAATGCGGCTATTGTACAAACAACACTGTTACGTCATTTAAACATCACTGCAGTTACACTATATATAGGCATGCCAAAATTACAATTTTATAAAAAAAAAAATAATAATTTTAGGAACAACACTGAAATAACGTCACTGCTGGTGTAGAAACTATTGATATTTGCAAGACAGAAATCACAACTGCAAGAAAATGATGAAAATCGGCTTCGTCGGCGGCGGCAAGATGGCCCAGGCTCTGGCGAAAGGCTTCATCAAAGCAGGTAACTAACCGCGCTCACCTTTACGAGTCGTCTATTATATCTCGCGTCGCGCTCCTTTTTTTTATTTATATACGCGTAAGTCTCTCGACTGATAAGTAGCGCGGCGTTAAAGCGTTTGAATCAGTAAACTCGATCAATTTACGCTATAATGAATGACTTTTCATTAAAATTAAGAGTGGAAGGCACTTATTGTTATTGCCGGTAAATTTGATACACATTGCATTTAAAATAAATTTAAAGTAAATGTCGTGTGAAAGAATAAACCAATATTATATACCGAAATTAACGAGTTAAACGTGTAATTAAAATGCAAACTTTCGTTTCAGGTTTGACAAAGGGCGAAATGATGCTTGCCAGCTGTCTGCCAACGGACAAGACCAGTATTCAAGAATTCGAGGTAAATAAAAGAACAGTCATACTAATACACTTAATCTAACACATTCACGTGCGGAGCAATTCTCCATGCATCATGTTCGTTCATGCTAAAATCGGGAAGTTTCAAGCGCACAAACTGAAGGGAAAGACACGACGTATATAGATACAATCATCCTAATCTCTAAGCCGATAGACTCGTCGCCTATAACTTTATGTAAAAACTTTTCCAACAGCACATGTTTTTCGAGGGTCTCCACTGATAACATACAAGCAACATTCGAATGCAAAAAATAATGATATCAAAATCCTCCCGAAAGAACATACACAACGCGAGTATCGCGCTCATCGGTTAGTGAAGATATAACGATAACCGGATCGTCCCCGATACTATTACGATCGCCGATAATTATCAGCGCGAAAAACACGCGAATTTGTTTGTCGCACGGGACTCGGAAGAATTTTCTCGGTCATCGGGTTTAGTGTCGCACGAGACTGGAAAATTTCCACTGATAATCTCTCCAGGCTTATCGTGAGTATAATATGGGTTCTTATCAAAAGTGTATTCGATGCGACGACGCCAAGATTATATAGTCGACGAGAGTGTGTTATCGCGGAAATCATCCTTTTGCAACACAGGCTTGTTTTCTTCCTGACTCTTTGATGCACGTGCGCGCGAGTTGGAGCTAAAAATATGATTTCCCAAGGTGCAGTCAGGCTTTTTTTGGACAACGGTGTGACTACGGATCGATCGATTATTGATGCTAGTATATAATGTAGACGTGAACGTAAAATATATAATTAACTATATTTTCAGGCGATGGGCTCAAAAGCGGTCTTCTCGAATCCGGAGGTAGCCAAGCACAGCGATATCCTGGTGTTATCGGTGAAACCGCAAATCATAAGTAAAATTCTTCCAGAATTAAAAGACAGCATACGGAGCAAGAAAACGTTACTCCTGTCCATAGCCATGGGCGTATCACTCAAGACTTTAGAAAGCGTGAGTACCTATATACCAACTAAAAAAGCCTCAAATTCCTCTGTACATAAAGTTTAATTTAAAATAATTTCAAAGAGCGTACCTGAGGGAACGCCGATCGTCAGGGTGATGCCAAACATCCCGGTAGTAGCCGGTTGCGGTGCGACGGTCTATGTCCGAGGTAAAAACGCCAGTCCAGACGATGCAGCGGTCACCAAGAAACTCTTCTCTGCGGTTGGACTCTGCGAAGAGGTGCCTGAGAGCATGATCAACCCCATCACCGCACTTGCCGGTTCTGGTCCGGCTTACGTAAGTCCTTTAAACGATTAATTCTAAAAACCTGTGTATTTATACATAGGCTGACGATCAATAATTGATTGATTTTTAGGTATACATGATGATCGAAGCTCTGGCCGACGGCGGAGTGAAGATGGGACTCCCGAGAGACCTGGCGTATAGACTGGCGTCGCAGACTGTTCTGGGCGCAGGAACGATGGTCAAGGAGACGAACATACATCCTGGAATTCTAAAGGACGACGTGTCTTCACCTGCAGGTTGTTATATAATATATTATAGATCAATCGATTTTTTATGTATACTCTATAGAACTTGATTATTAATTATGAAAACGACTTACAGGCTCGACGATAACGGCGATCCACAGTCTGGAGAAGAATGGCTTTAGAGGAGCGCTTATCGACGCCGTCGAAGCGGCTACCCTTAGATGCAAGGAATTCTGTCCCAACGCTACGGATAAATGAAAACACTGACTGTATTATAATAGATTATTATATCCATATATACTCCGAGAGATAAAAACTGAAGGAGGACGACCTCATCGGTCGCGATCATGATTCTCCGAACGGCGACGAAACCCTCCTCGTTTGTTTTTTTTTTATAAGTACACGATAATTTTGCAATTATTGTATCAAGATCTGCGAATTCATTTGTTTGTTTGCTTCGCCGTGAGCAAACAAATAAATAGGGGGCGACGAGATTGAGGATTGAGGATTTTGATAGTCGATCTAATCGTGTATATATGCGAGTACAAAAATATACCTGTGTCGTGACGCAAAGAGACTTTTTTTTGTAAGTACTGTGCATACGATTTATTTATTTCTGGATTTTTTAAAATTATTATTCGTTTGTGGTGTATAGTGGAAAATCGTGTAATCGAACGATGAAATCGTTATGAATTAATGAAATTATATAAATTATGTAGTCTGTGAAGAAATTGCATCTAAAAAAAATGTGAATGTAGGTACCTAAATAACTTTAGAAATTTTACATGATTTCTAATTTTTTGAGATAAGTCGCCGTAACGTAAGCGATTAAATCCTGTGTACATATACTGTAGAAACTCTATTTTTTTATATCTCAATACAAAAACATTATTCTATGCCTGATAAATGTAAAATACTCTTTGAATAATAAACTTATTATAGGTATTTAACGAATACTTATTTAACAAAAAATACTGTCTTTCTCGCATTATACATGCACCTGCATGAATTAAAGTGTCGCATAGGTTATGCGACATGTTTACCATCTCAGCAGTTCGGGTTGCTCGTAAACCATTATAATTTCCATGCAAATTAACATGATGAGTTGACGAACATTTACTTACGTAATCCAAGCAAACCTCCTAAATAATGCAACGTTCTCTCTCCCGCATACTCCATATGACTCGCGACAACAATTATAAGCGAGCGTGTCACTGTAGCGTGAAGTGCACTATAGAAAGAGACAGAGTGTCAACCGTCGGCTCATTTCGCTCTTTACCCGTTTAAACCGCAGCGACCGAAGTATCCATTACACCGGCTCGCGCAGTGTTTACAAACAAACAGGAGCCTTTCCTCGCACCTCTCTATATCTATAGGTATCCTATATATTTTGCACATATACACGCGCGATCGATGAAACGTAACGAGAGCAGACGAGAATCAAAATCTCCCGCCATTTCTAACCTCATTTCTGAATTCGGCGCATCGCCCCCCGTGGCCCCCACCCCGCACATCCAGAAGAAAAATAGTATAGGTAATACATCGCCGGCTTGAGCAAAGTAAACAACCGGCTGGTGGGCGGCGAAAAAAGCAGGTAGGCGGTGAAACACCGGTTTTTAATATAATCGCCTTTTATTACAGCGTTATAGCGCACGCTTGAGAGACACGTCCACACGCCAGCGATAAGCGCTCGGCGATAGTTGAATACTTACTCGTCTATTTTTTTTCCTTCTCTCCGCACTTCAGCGTACATCGCACAACAACGAAAGAGACATCATCAGAGCGATGAGGTTTGCACAAGCATTGGGACTCCTGGTGCTGCTGCTGGCGGCGTCCGTCGGGGCAGCTAACAAGTTCGGCGAGGACGAGTCCTGTTACTCCTTTGCCGGAGGCACCGTTTACCCCAGCAGCTCGAAGCACGAGGGTCACCAGCTGCACACCACCAAAGCAGTCAGTGAGTATAAAAGAGATTGACCTTGAGTCCAGATGTTATTTTTTCAATTCTCGAGAGGGCCGGTTGTTTGTTTATATACTTTGCAATGGTGAGCAGATTGTTTGGGTTTGCGAAGGTAAAAATATATTATTATATATATATACGCAGGGGTTTGTGTGTTCGTTGGATTTGAGATTCAAAATGGAGACTAGATTGTAGAAATTGTTGATTTTCATTTCGGTATTTGTTATCTCGCGATAAGAGATACGGAATTGATTGATTTCGATGAAGGCGATGGGGTCATGAATAAAACAAATTCTTAGATGCAAATAGCGTGATATACCTAGTTTCTTCAAGAAAATACAACAACAAAAAATTACTTTAATTCGATGTATTCCCGTAAAAATTTATAAATAGATCATATCATTAAAAAAATATGGAGATTATTGCGGGATACATGATAAAGATACCAAGCGTGTATAAATATAGCTCCAAGTGTTTTTTTCGCGATACCAAAATTATCGTAAAATGGAAAGACGTTTCATAATGAAAGTAAATTTGAGTATAGACCTTTGACCTTTTATTATTATAATAAAATATTTTGTATTTCAGTTGGCAAAAAAGCACCTTATTGGGAAGGAACAGCAGTGGTCAAGGGAGAATTCAAGGAGATTAAATTGACCCAGTTCAAAGGAAAATATCTAGTCTTTTTCTTCTATCCCCTCGATTTGTAAGTATATACGTGATAATTATATTTAAATTAATAATAAACGAGAATCGTTTTCCATTCCAGTACGTTCGTGTGCCCAACGGAGATCTTGGCCTTCTCGGACCGCATCGAGGAGTTTAGGAAACTCAACGTCGAAGTAGTAGCCGCTTCCGTCGATTCGCACTTCACTCACCTGGCTTGGATTAATACTCCTAGAAAAGAAGGTGGTCTTGAGAACATCAGGATTCCGTTACTCTCGGATCTCACGCATAAAATAGCCAAGGATTACGGTGTTTACCTCGATGACTTGGGACATACCCTGCGGTAATTTTACACTTAATTGTAGTTTTAAGAAAGGCAAACAGATGCTGGTTTGTTCATTTTTTTTTATTTACTTTATTTTTAATTTTTATATAAAATACTATAATAGGTAAACATCTAACCTGCATAATACATCTATTATCTATTCTCATATTACAAAATAATTCATTTGTTTGTCATGATTAAAACTTAAAATGAATCAAGTTCATACAATTGCAACGAAAATGCAATGTAAACAAAGGAATTAAAAGTTCGAAAGAACTTGGTTTTTTAATTAAAATACGATTCAAAGATTTTCGACTTTCAGTCAGTATTATATGTATAAAAATATGTTGCAGCGCACTGTTTATCATAGACGGAAAGGGAATCTTGCGACAAATAACGATGAATGATCTTCCAGTCGGCCGATCGGTTGATGAAACTCTAAGACTTGTTCAAGCTTTCCAATATACTGATGAGCACGGCGAAGTGTGTCCAGCCGGTTGGAAACCAGGACAGGATACTGTAAGACAATCTTGTTTTTTTAAACCAAATTTTGATCTCTGAGCTTATGCTTTTAATAATAGATTCATAATATTTAGAGTTACTCGACTTTTTTATAAAATTTGTCGAGTATTTCACCTGATTATTATCAAAAATAGCTATAAAATACCCTATTAACTTTGTATTTTCTCTTTATTTCAGATTATTCCTAATCCAGTGGATAAAAAGAAATTTTTCTCAAAGAATCAAGTATAAATTTTATACGATATTTTGTACATCGAAAAAATAAACGCTCGTTTTTATAAATTTTATAGTCTAATTTTATCACAATAATCTATTCTTAAAGATGTATAACTTTGTACACGAAGAAATTAATCGGCTTTCGTCCGTTTCGGACTTGATATGGTTATTAACTGCACCCTTCGTGGCGTTCTCGCTGATGATATGATCGTTGGTGGTTTTTCAGTCTTGGGTGGTGTGGTTTTGATGTTAGGCTTTTCACTTTCGACGACTGTATCCTCTAAGACTAATTGAAAATCTTCTGTTTCGTCAGGGTCAGTGTTACTATTACTCTCTATTTCCATTTGAACTGGTTTATCTTCTACAGAGCTTCGTTTCTCTCCACTATTTGGATTCACCTTAGTTTTCGTTTCGTTAATATCTTCCGTTTTTTGCTTATCCTCATTGGCTTTGACAACTGATGATTTTGATTGTGAAATGTCAATATCAACAGCATTTACATCTAATTCTATGAAAGGTGCTGGCGTAGTTGTTGCTTCTTTGACTTCAGCTTCGTCTTTCTTCTGCACTGTTACTTTCTGAGGAGCCATTTTATAAACTTTTCCAAGTTCACCTTCTTGAAAATGAATTATTGAACAATAACCATCGGATGATGAGGCAACTAATACTCGTCCGTCCGATGACCTTTAATTAATAAAATGATGATTATGAGAACAAAAATTAAATATTGCAATGAATTTAATGTATTACTCTATCAGTGACATACCACGTGATGTCTGTTAGCCGTGTGTAATGAATATTAGAAATCACTGCAATAGGCGAAATTTGTTGAGTATCATAAATCATAACAGAGTTATCTGTTGCTACTGCAAATACTATTCTGTAGGGCAAGGCCACCATTGGTGCAGGACCATCTTCTCGCATTTTGAAATACACTGGACAGCATCTGACTGCATTTGTTACTTCATCAAAAGATGGAAGAATTGCAACAGGTCTACATAAAATAACATAAGTTATACATTTTTTTTTAACTTCCATGTAGTCAAGTTTTCTAATTTTATTACTTACTCTTTCAAATTATGCCTTGAAAAGATAACTGTACAATTGGTAACTTTATCAGTTGATTCTTGTGGCTCAATAATACCTGAAGGCACAATGAGTAACGACCCATCTGGAGTAAATGTTAATCTTCTGAAGAAGGACTTGAAAGTGTCATCATAGAAAAGACGAACAACTTTTCCTTCAAGCGGATGTCCAGCAGGAGTAGGGATCTTTGATTTACTCACTCGCTGCACTGTTTTCTTTGCAGTGACATCGATCAATCTGCAAATCCTAAAGTATAAAAAAATCTAAAAGTTAGTAAAAAAAAATAGTTAAATTGTGATTATACAGATGCTTTCCCAAACCTGTCTGAACTTATAGTAGCTATAAATTTATTAGTTGGATCCCATGTCACTCCCTGAGGGAATCCTTTGTTATAATCAGACAGCATAGCAATCTTTCTGCCTTTATGAACATTCCAGAGAATAACTGAATTGTCCAGAGAGCCTGAAACTAGACAGTTTGAATCTGGTGACCAGCTCAAGTCATAAACATCTTCTATATGACCCCGCAGGACCTTCCAGGAATTCCACTGCTCCTTGTTCTGGATATCATCACCAGGAAGCAGGGGAATTTCTGATCCTTCCCTTTGCTTCCAAAGTATGATGGCAGATTCTAAATTAGATAAAATTTCAAATCACATTAGAGGAACAAAAATAAACTATATATACTCATGTATTGCATGGCAATCAATTTAACTCACCATCATCGCCAGATGCCAACATTTCTCCCGAGGGTGAAAAGCGAACAACATTCACAGTCCTTTGATGCCTTTCCAAGTCGGCTACGCAAGAGACCATTGCTTCACCAGCTTCATTAACTGTGACGTGCCAGATCTTTAAAAAATGTATATTCAGAGACATTTCGTTAAAAACTAAAAATACAATATCTATCTTTTTAAAAACAGTTTATCCTAAAGACAAATTATGAAACCACAACAACTCCAAAAAACTTATACGATCCCAAAAAGTAGAACAAAAAAAAGTTCGAACAGCCAAGAGAAACAGTCGCAAGAGAAGAACAAAAACAATAATTACCAGAACGTGGGAATCGGCGCCGCCAGATGCCAGCCTCCAGAAGACTTCCCCGCTTGAAGTTTTCGAGGAGCCGATCTGCATGTCAACACTGAGTACTGGGCCCCGGTTGTGCCAGGAGATCTCCGGGATCGTACATTTCATCTTTGCTTCTCTCGACTGCACCGGCATCTTCAGCAGCTGCAGCAGCTCGCCCTGGTCTAATTAAACTCTCTTTTAGGGTATTTTATAGAGTTGCGGTTGCGAAGGGATAACCTGTTACTTGTTGAACGGCCGCACAAACACTGTGTGTCTGTGTGTATTTTCGCGCGCAATTCCATTCCGCCGATCACGAGCTCCAGGAATGGAGCAACCAATCAAAAATCAAAATTCTTAACGCGAGTTCATGGCGCAAAATTTGAACGATAGTGGTAGATAATGTTTGTATGTACAAAAGAATCAAATGTGTAAGATGCAGTTTTCATTACGAGAGAACACTTTTCGGCGAAAAATAAGGCTTTATACTTACTTATACCTATATTAATATAATAAATGTATTCCAGTAGTATTTACAGTTGTCCTGCCCCCACGGCCCCACGCCCCCACTTCTTTGAAGCCCGTCTCTGCAGTCCGCATGGCGGCGCCACAAAAACATAGCCCATCTTGCCCATATATTATATACTTATGGCATATATGTATAGCAGTTAGTGGTGGGGAAACGGCAGTCGATCTACCGCGCCACCGTGTTATATGTATATGGTTATCTCTCTCTCGCTTGCGTCAAACTGGTCAAAGTCTAGTCTACGTCTACTGCTGTCTCCTATGCCTGTGTGTGTCCCTGTGTGTCGTATAGCTACCAGCCGTGGTATCTAAAGATCGTGATCGGTTTATTGAGCTTTATTAATGATTATAAGGTGTATTAGGAATTATTGGAACTATTTAATTATATAGTAGAAGTTCTTGAATAAAAAAGAAAAAAAAACCATCAAAATGCCGCGTATTATGATAAAGGGCGGCGTCTGGCGCAACACAGAGGTGAGTTTCTAACCTAAAAGTTGTGTATTTTTATTCTTGCCTAATATAGGAAGCAATTCTGTTTTAAAATGATACATAGAATTATAATTGATATATGGTTCTTGGGATGTCATTGTGTTTGCAAACAAGTTTATATAAAGAGACTCTCTTACGGGATTTAAAGGAGCCTCTATAACATTATATGTCTAATTGATGTATTAATGGTAAACGGAAAAAATAAGACTGTTTTTTCGCTATTAGATTTCACGAACAAAAGCGTTTTATGGAATGAAAAAAATACGAGGCGATTCGTTATTTTACGCACTTGGCTGAGAAACGGGCTTACGTCATTTCGGCCTCCCGTTGATTCATGAAATCTTTAAAAAAATTCGAAAATTTTCCCCGTTTCAGCCAAAGAAAATTTGAACTCGTCACCGAGATAGATATATCGGCC
>UCQR01003239.1:0-18617 GCA_900474235.1 Cecidostiba semifascia
GTATTTATGTATGTATACGGTGACAGATAGCATACAGCCGATATAGCGCGTTAGGTTTTATTCAGACAGCGGAGGGGCGGCTTACATCTTATTTAGAAAGATGCAGTGGCTAACGAATTTATTATCCATAGAGTGCTTTGGAGTGACTCTTTTTTTCTTTTTCATTCGAAAGCGCGCTATCGATTTCAGGCGAGATGATGAATAAACTATTATTTACCGAGAAAGGAAGTTGAAAGAATTTATCCGAGAAACTGGGCTGAATTCTCCCACGTGAAAAATGCAATGGCACTGGTAACCTAATCCTGAACAATCAAGACAATCAAATGAATTGAGAATTAAGAACAAACGAGAATGTCTTGTTTCTGTTTTCGTTGTGTATATACACCGGCGACTGTGTACGGGACATACTAATGGATGCACGCGAGGGACTTTCACAACGCGTGATTCGACTCCACAAAATCTACTCCGTGAAAAGCGATTTTCATTATTTCGTCTGGATCCTACTTTTTTTGTTGGCTCGTCTACTTTTTATGTAGAGCGCAGAGAGGTAGAAAACAGACTCGACGGCTGTGTCTATATGCGCGAAAAAAGGAAAGGAAAATTCGCTCGTTAATGCGCAACACAGCACAAAGCCGCTTATTCAAATGAAAATCGCTCGATTTCGTTTTCCATTGACCCAATTTCACAAGTAAATTACAAACTAGGTGGAATACAAAACAAATGTGGATTATACGGCGTTTTTGCTTTATAATAATATGTACAAGATGCGTGTGTCAGTATAGTAATCCAAACTATGGATTGTTGTTATTCTTGTTGTTGTTGTCATCAAAATCAATACAACATACGTTCACACCCAAACAGACAATCTAAGTTAAAAATACAACAAAAAAAAAAAAAAAATTGGATAAAGCATGATCGCTATGTAATAAACCATACCGGCAGTTCCCTTAGTGCAGCGGCCGCCTTTCCTACGACGGCACATATCATACCTGTTTTGCGAAATAAAAAACATGGACAGTATGAAGTCATCAGAGTGCTTCGAGATAGAGAAGGGCTATATTATAATATATAGTACCTGCGTGACTGTAATCTTAACGACAGTCATAATATATATTCAACAGATACAATGTTTGTATATACTATTTTGTCTGTAGGTTCCGAAGGCAATGATTGAAAATTAAAGTGACAGTAAAAAAAAAGACAAGCTCATGTGCAGTTTACGATTGTTCTCTTATATATATGTACCTTTTATGGTCTTCCTTGACTTGCGTGAATTTCCCATGACTTGAAACATTTATTCCGGCCGTAAAAAGTTTGCGCGGAAATTTGTAAACGACAGTGTACTTGAACTCTTCTTGCAAAATAGAATGAAAAGGCAAGTGTTCTGTAGCAAAGAAGACCATCAAAGGATTGAGAAACTCAACGTTTGCGATTACAAGTGAATGGTATATAATATCGTTGTGAATTTTGTTTTTGTACAAAATAAAGAGGGTAAAAATATTGCATTGCGAATTAGATACACATGGATAAAAAAAAGTACAAAACGAGAGTGCAGAAAAATCATCGATTAGGGTCAAATAATAATAATGATAATAGTAATAATAATCGATATAATCGTAATATCAGTGTGATAAGACAGCCTTACTTTGTAACGGCAACGGCGATGTCGTAAACCGGAAGTCTTCTTTCTCGAAATAGATATTTGCCCATGTCGGTCAGCGCAGCTGCCGAATCAATTGCATCTCGTCCCACGCGGTTCCTTTCTAAGTATGGCGTGGCGTCTCTTCCCTGTGAAAGAAGCAATTTTTCAGTCTGATACGCTAAAACTCGAGTTCAGCCAACCCGATGTAGGTACTAATTGAATCTGAATCCCACGTCTTTTTCACACATCAGACACAAGAGAAAACATCTCTCATTTCTTCTTTATCAAGTCGTAAAAATCTCGCGGAGAAAAGCACAAGATCGTAAAACTCGGATCAAATTCTCCGTATATATTTATTACAAAAGTTCTAATGAAATCTGCAGCACATTGTTTACTCACGCGAGAGATGATGATACCCGCGATACTGATGCGTATCTTCGGGCCTTTTAGCAGCTTGTACCTAAGATCCACTCCGTTCCAGAATGACACGAAGTATCGTTTGATCTGTACATTATCGCCGCCGTGCAATCTGCGAAAGATAAAAGACATAGTGTCAACGTCCGTATATACGGCAGATATCGTAAAACCAGTCTCATTAGGGCATCCTCGACGATTCCTCGAAAATCTAGCATTGTCATTCGCGGCGTATATAATGCATTATTCCGCGAACCACGATCGAATGCTATTGTGAACGAAGGACAAAGAATGACGCGTGTCAAGACGCTCCCGAATTCTTGCGTGCGTATATGTACGATAATCAGTTGCATTTTGATACAGTGAACGAGTAGTTTATTTATTTATTTTGTATAATACGTTATAATCGAAGCGCGATGCTTGATACATAATTTCACGTATGTAAAGCACAGATTTTTACGAGCGAAGTAAAAATGTCGAACATAAATCATGAAGAATCAAGGTTGCGACCGTAGGAATATAGACACAGAGTGGCATTGTTGTCCCGCGAATAATCAATGAGACTCTAATGCGCTTATTCTGCATATTATCGTGAAAGCGATCTCGATGTCGGAGATTGACATATCGCGCGCGAGTTTCGAATCTGCTAATTCGCGAGCGCTAAAAAGTCACGGCGCGCTAACAACAGACATTTCGCGTGTACGACAATGTATACTTTGAATAATGAAACGTATATATGTAAACCGGTTGTCGATATACATCTCTGTTTTTTCTTTTTTTCATTCTCACCTGTATCCGTCGTAGTCGACGATGCAGAGGATTTCGGGGTAAATTACGTATGGCGCTTCTCGCTTCGACCTAATGCTACTAACTGATCTCTTCGATCTGAACCTCTTGGATAGGTGATCCGGCTCCATGAACGCTGAAAATGTATTTATAATAGAAAGGTTAGTGCTTGTAAAATGAGTTTCCACCGATGTGATAAAATATGCATTTGAATTTGATATTTATACAGAGAGAAAGATTCATTTTTCTCAGCGCTGGAAATTGAAGAGCGGCATCAAACAGTGATTGCTTTTCGAAATTAGACACGGATATGAACATTGCTGAAACATGACAATTCAGTTTCCGGAAAAACTCGAGCACGCAGAAGTTGCTCAATAAGACATTCTTAGAATATAGCTAGAGAGGCGCGTTGCAAAAGTACACTTCCGCCAAAGCAAGTGAAAAAGACATGAATAATTAAAATTGTAATCGCTTCGGCGGTTCCACTTCTCGCCGCGCGCTGCTATGACTCGGGAGCAAATTGAATTCAAAGCGGTTTTGGCGGCGCGGCAAGTGAAAGTATTTTTAATAACGCTGCCTTATTTTTTGCCATTCTTTTTCTAATGCATATATTTGTCGCATCGGCGAACCGTAAAATAGCTCACGCATCCGAGATTTGATTAACGTTTACGCACACATCGACCTCGTTTTGGGAAGTCAAATAGATTTTTTTCAGGAAGTGAAATTTTGTATTGCAAGACACGTATAATGGGTGTGCCCGCGAAATTTCGGAAGTTTAATCGTCGATTGTCTATCGTATCTTTCAGAATCGAGTAAAGTCACGTTTCAAAACAACGGATAGACACATTACACGGAAATCCTCACAAAAGCTTTCAAGAATATTGTCAATAACGCTTCCTCCTTCGCGAAAGGACACGACACAGCGAGGAACGACTTCTGGTTTTAAATTTGCAAATGAAACGCTCGTCAATCTTCTCTGTCTCACAAAGAATCCCGACAGGCATATTGTCGTTTAAAATTCCAAAGTATACCGCTTAAAATTTACTGCGCACTTTGAAAACGTTATTCAAAGGCGGGGGGGTCAAGCTTCGCCTCTGGTGTATAAAAGCCAAAGAGACGCAATTAAAAGAGAAGAATAATGTGAGGATGGCAGTTACTCACCGAAATCGCTGTATTCGTCGTCCATCGGCCGCATCGGCTTTTTGTACACGACGTGGTGGCTGGTATGCTCGAGGCTCCGCTTTGTCCTCGTTACGTTTGGCAGTAAATGCGGCTCGTGCAACTCGTCCACCTTACTTACGACTTCCTTGACCACACGCTCGGGAAGCGGTCGAATCACCAAATCCGAGCCGATGTTTCCGTCCTGCATATTCAAATCATTATATTAAATTTTGTTTTAGGCATAGAGTAGAGATTTTCGCAATTCGAGAATGTGAAATATGCGGTGTTTGATTTCACTTTGGAAATGCAGATGTTGTATAACTTATACTTCTTTTACCATATAAATTATTAGCGAACCTCGACTTTAAAGCAAACAATAGATATCTTTACTTTTCTCAGAACTTGTGACTTTTGTACTATTACCGATGCCTATACAATCATATCGAGGAGTATAATAATTAAAAGACAATCCAGAGAAAATTAATAAATCAAACAATTAAAAGCCTCTAAGTTACACTGCATTACCACATAATCTTGCTATCAAAACACTCAGTCACGAGCATTTCGCCTCTACCTCATAATTACATCTAAAGTATTACGCGGCGCATAACTCCAGGGTACTCGCTTATACACGTGAGATTTTCGTTTGTTTAAAACCGCTGAATTATTAGAAAGACTCGCCATCACATACGCGCAGCAGATGCATTGGCCAGATTGGCTCTTTCTCAAGTGAAAGCAAAAGGTCAGGTCGCGCTTATACTTACATAACGCGCCGTATCGCGACCCAAATAGCTGCGTCTTCTTCTTTGGGCAAATGCGCTCGTCTTTCTACGCCTTGGCGGAAAATTAGTGTGTGTGTTTGTCTATAAACGCGTCATCACGTAACTATCGAATTATGCGCGAATATAGCGCCGAAATGATTCGCTTCCGCGTATACGTATATACGCGCGCGCGTAAGGTAAATGATCGGCTGTCGGCAAAATCAGACGCGCCTTTTTTATTTCATCGATGAACTTTGGAGATAAAAGCGCGCGTCAGAACCGCGCCGCGCTTCAAAATTTATATATCATCGAGGGGAATTAAGGACCAGCAATTAAGCGAGCGCGACGTTGATTGCGCGGTAATTGATTGGAGTTTGCGTAATTTATAACGTTGCCGATGAAAAAAAGCGTTATCTCTTGGGATCGTTTTTACTTTTCCGAGAATTTCATGCGTGGAGTGTGTATTATATAGTATCTATACGTTCTCGCGTACTTCCGAAGATCAAAGACCTTCGAGCTGCTAATCTGCATGGACTCCCAATAAGACGTTGAGTCTATTTTTAACTTTTTGTTTTTTCACCTGTCATCGCGAGCTGCCGTGTGGTTACTTCACACGATGCGTCAGTTTTTCACGGGCTGACACTTTTCTCGCACGAACAACGTTTATTCGCCTAATTTATCAAAAGTTGCCTACGGAACAAAGCTGCTTTTTTTCCGACCGACCTATCTCTCTCTTGTCTTGAGAAACATTCGCGATTTTTATCGCGCTGACCCGGCGGAGCGAGATCTAAAAAAAATAAAGAAGCAATATTGCTCTCCGCGGCTCATGTAAATATTACACGTGGGATTTCACAAAGTTCCATTGTCTCCTTATCAAGCTCGACAAAGAGAAAACGAATAAAGATCGGCACAGTGTAGGGAATTGCGAAAATTGACGTCGGAGTAGCTGCTCGTCGAACGTGCCTAGAAAAACGATATCTGCTCCATTTTTCCTATCTATCTCGATATATGAATGTTGTTGTATTCAAATCTGAAATGTACAAATATAGGTATACCGGCGTTTCTCTTTTTTATCGATAGATTTATGATATTGCCCACAAAACATGCCTTGTAAATTTCAAATTATTATTATTATTCGTAATGTCGAGAGAATTGCACTGATGGGAAGATCGCACTGACCCAATTTCCTATATCAGCCTGACTATTCCCAGCTTTTTTCACTCGAAATACAAGCCGCATAAATGAATAACAATTTCAACAATGTAGTTACTTTTTCGAGAAATCTTTCGCGGATAAATACACATCGAGAGTTTACCTATTAAACCTCTTACCTAAATCTGAAATCCCAACACTCTTGCAGTTGCGCAACGCGCTTGTCCCGAGACAAAAAGCCGCGCCTGTCAGTAGTCGTCGTCGTCGTCGCGATCTCAAAAGGCGACGAAAATTCTTTATCTCCTAATACACAGCTGTTATAAGTAGCAGAGGTGTAAAAAGCGAAGCGCGGCTAAAAGGCGATATTATAAAATGACGTTTCTATGGCGTGGAAAATTGACAAATAAAGCAGCGGCGGCAGCGGCGGAAATGTCTTGAGCAAGCGAGAAAGAGAGAGAGAGACTTCCTCGAATCGGGCACAAGGCGGCTCTGCTGCAGTATAAACGCAATTATGCAACGCATTAATCCAGCGAATTATGAGAACGAGCGTATAGCAGCAGTAGCAGCGGCTTCCCCTTGGCGATATATATCGCGCTCGATCTACGTTTCGCTTCCGAAGCAAGTTGCTGCAGTGCAGTAGCTATATAGCTAGTCCAAAAACGGCGCTCGACCGATTGGCAATTAAGACTATGACGACGGTGTGCGAGAGAGAGAGAGGTTTTCGCCCCCAATTGCGGCGAAAGTATGACAAAACGGCTGCTATACCGCGCCACGGCGCGGCGGCGATGCGTGACGCGACTGCAGCGCGCTGTTTGCTCAGTTTTGCGTTCCGTTTATTTTTTGTCGTTATTGCTGCTGCTACTTCTCGGCTAATTGTTCCGACGGGAGGGGAGGCGGGTTAATTATGACGCCCGAAAATAGCAGGTCTTGCTTCGAGAGAGGGATTGCCGAAAGAGTAGACGCGTCGTAGACTTTTCTGTGGATATATATACACTTTGGTAATGACGGAGCAGTATATATAGTATATATACAAGATATATACTAGCTGCTGACGAAACGAGACGAGCCGCGGCTGGAGTATGAAGAAAGAAGCTTGATGCAGGTTAATACTTACGACAAGCACTTTCCCACTGGCGTCCTGGTGCAGCAGAATGGATGCCATGTTACCCGTGTCCTGGTAGATATCGCCGATGTAGGTGTCTTCCTGTCGAACAGAACAGCGAGAAGTGAAAAATCGGTATATCTAATATATACGTATTATAATGTGTGGGACGGCAACATCAGATCTAGTTTTTGATTGTTTCAAGCGATGCTGGTAATGTAGGCGTATATAAGTGTGTTGGAGAACCGATTCGCTTCGCTTTTTTGTTCTCTCTCTTTCGTGGAATACATGCGCGTGCGCGCAATGGATATATAGGTATTATATGACGTTATCATTGCCGATGGCTTTTGTTGGTTTTATGAAAGGTTCGCCCGCGGATCTGTGTCATAATTTTTCTGACGACTATATACTTAAGTTGGTCAAGGTTTCCGCGCATTGGCAACGAAATTATTTTACACCTAGTGTATGCGATCCACAGGGTTCGCTTATTGTTTTTTTGTGAAAAAGTGGGTTACTTTGTAACCGCAAAATATAATAAATAGACTTATAGATTTTGGAACGGGATAGTTGCTCTCTCTACCATAATACCAATAGACTCAGGCAGTTATAGAATGAGCAGCCCAAGCCGGCCTAACAAGGCTATTTTGGCATATAGGTAGTACACTCCTATTATATGTACACTCGGCGCGCACATTCTGATGGTAGAAATTGGAAAGCGCGTATGCGCCACCTATCGTCGCTGGCTAGAGATCCGAAGAGTTTAAGCAGGGGGGCAAGGGCTATAGCCGAAAACTGCGCTTTGTACTATTGTTTAGCGCTATACCGCTCGTACACCGTCAGGGTAGCTGGGTCTTTTTTATCCATGTGTACTTTATCTGATGTGACGAGGCAGAATAATTTCAAACATAAAAGTACGGCTGATGACTTATACCGGTACAGGAAATTTATGAGGTTGAAGTTTTATTAACACTGGCGATATACATGCATAATTTTGTACCAATATTTTCAATACAATTTAGCTAACAGCTGCTTGGATGGTAATAGTTTATAAAAGTATTCCTAAATGTTTAAATGAGGATGTTGAGGAATAATTATTACATAATTATCGCGATTTGTAATGAAAATGTTCAGATCGACACGCGGTGTTTACTTCAATAAATTAGAATCTTTATTGTCGGTTAGCAAACCAATTAAAATTCATTTCCATATTCAAAATGATAGCCACAGGATCGTTCGTTTCGAGCCGTAACCTTGGCATTCCGTGCGGCAGTTATCGCTATACACTCTTTCTAATCGTTTTGCACTCGTGCGTCTAACCCAAACTGATTGTACAATATTATACATTGCAAAAGTATAAGAGAACAAAAAATCGCTTTTCATCGTTTGCGATAAGTGAAATAAAAAAGCAATAAACATTAGTTTAAATACTCTGAGCTATTGTCGATTTCAATAAGGCACTCTCAAACGAGAACTGCTTGGAAAAAAATGTTATTTTAAGACCGGCATAAATTTAAAACAATGGCACCGCTAACGAAGCCAAAGAGCAATTACTGTCAATTATTCGAATTTTTTACTACGTATGATAATAATCGTTCAGTGAAAGCATTAGTATGCCACGTAGATCGTCGAGCACATTTAGTAAAAAAAAAAAGTATAGGAAGCGAAAAAACCATTAATTTCAAGCTAACGAAATCAACGGTCACCATTTTCCATTAGTTCCGCTTAGGGGCGTTTCTAATAACGAGACATCTTCGGTTTACGCGCGGGGAATCCCTAATGGGAGAGTCCATAGCATACCACGCGAAGAAAAAGAACGAAAGAAAGAAAAAAATTTTCGGTCAACTTACTTCCGGAATCCTCTGGTAATTCAGACCGTCGAGTTGCGAATCATTACGTTCGACGGTCCACATGGCCAGCTGCTTCCCCGACCAGAGTCCGTCATTCGGCTTCAAGGCCAGATTGTAGTCCTTACCAAAGGCCTTCAAATGCACCTCCTGCCTTGCTTCCGGACTCCGCCTGTGCACGGAATGCAGTACCGGCACCACCTCGTAGGCTGGAACTGTAAATTTAAAATAAAAGAGTCGTTGACGATTTCGTAACTGCATCAGCGACGATCGCGTGTTTTTGTTTACGAGGTCTAAATTTAGTTTCGAAGAAGAAGAGCGCTATAGGATATTAACGACGCGTCTGGACAGCGCGGTCCGTGACCACTTGCGGACTTCCGCGAACTCTTCTGCATAATATGGGTGACATTCTGATGGCACAGCGTTGCGCAACGATTTGTACAGGATAATGATAAAATGCTCTTGATTTGGAGTTTGAATTTCATAACAATTGGGAAATACATAAGGTGATCTGGTTTGGAAAACTGATTTGAAAGTATATCGATTGGTTACAAAATTAATCACGACCAGTGTGTCGCAATGACTTATGCATTGCAAAATTTTTGTTACAATTTGTTGTTGACAAGTATGTAATATGTAAAAGTATACTTAATTTTCCGTATCAAGATTTCCAGCGCCGACAGGGAAACAAATCGTTACAGCAGCGCGCAAAGTGTAATAATAGTTCTAATTAACTATGCGTGACTGGACTTTCAATAATATATTCATTTAAGATCAAACATATTTTTCTCAATAAATGCCCCAGGAGTGAATCATGACATTTATACGAAAATAGATAGTTTTATTAGATTTTTAACGAAACACCGACGAGCTAAAACAAACAGTCGCACGACGTAATAAAACTTTAATGACTCCAGATAAAAATCTGAATAAAAAGTAATCGGTATAGACCGCCGCTTTTGAACCAGAATCGACAATTAATTTTTTAATACGAGAAATCGAAAGTATAAATATATCTCGATCGTAAATTTCCTGTTACCAGCATGAGCCCCTCGGTCTATTATCGAAATAACGGTTCATCCATTATAATTTCTACCAAACAGGACCTTTGAAACTACAACGTTTTTCCGCATTAGTCTCTTAAACTACGTCCCGGCGACTTTATCAGGCTAGACGGCGTCGTGTAAGCCACTCTCGAAAAAAAGAAAAAAAAATTACGAAAAGCTACTTCGAAATTCTCTCGCGCGACTCTGCCATCACCATCAATCGACGTTTTGCACTGAAAATTCGCGGCTGCAGTACGGAGGATCGATACCCGCGACGCGGAGCCAGAAAAATCCTGCCTCTTAAGAGAGGTCAAGAGAAGAAGAAAAAGAAGAAGCCCTGATCTTGTCGTGTCGCGCGCGTGACTTTTTTCGCTAAAATATTCATGCCGGTGATTCACGGCGATAAATAAGGATTTAACCGGTCGCGCGCGCGCTCGCGAACGTGAAAAATGTACGATCGTGAAACGCCACGCCGTAGAGGATCCCTTCGCGATCATATATTACGAGACGTCTGAGTCACGTAGTCGATGACCCTGCCGTCGCGGATCTTTCTCTCTTCCTCTTTCTCTCGTGGATGGTATAGTCCTCTTGCTATACTAGCCACTGCAGTCTCTCTCTATCTCGAAACTTAGTGTTTCGGTTTGATGATGCAACAGCTGGCGAATAGAATGGATACGCGGAGGCGGTGAGAAAGAGAGAGAGAGAGAGAGAGGCGGAAAGGGTTAACTAAAGCAGATTGTACGAGAGAGAGAGCGCGCGATATCACGACGAGAAACGGAAATTGAATCGTGTCTTCGAGAGGCTGTGGGTGCGCTCTTGCGCGTTTACTGCGCCGTGTGCTTTTATTTTTACTGCGGTGTACTTTATTTTTAGCCGTATCTACATTTTAAACGAATGAAAATAAAAGCTTTTTTTAATTGAAAATTTCAATATATTTCTCGATAGAATTGTCATTGTTAACTCGGACGAATCTTAAACGCGACTGTGTCTTACGTAATGCCGGTCTAGATTTTGCATCACGACCAATCGAAATATAATCAGGAGCGAAATTTTACAGCGACTAATTTTATGGCGACAATAAAACCGACGGATTTCCAGTACTATCATTATTCCAAAAGAAAAAAATTAAAAATAACTATTTCAGTTCGAGCGAGGCCAACTCGATTCACTGATCGCAAGAGAGAAATAAAAGTCATCAATACCAGCGCCCGGTTGTCTGTCGCGATAAACAATTTTTTTTTCTCTCGTATCCTGGTCTTACCGGATTCGTAGCCCGCCTGGAATACCGCCAGCATTTCCTCCCTGGTCATGTGTTCGTGGATCTGAAACGAGAGAAAAAATCAATGGTTAATTGCGGATTAGTTCGAATGTTGGTATATTCGGTTGTTTTTTCTACTCTCATTGTGCGCCGGACACACCTGGCAATGATCTAGCGGATCAAGAGCGCATAACTTTGGACTTTCTATTACACGTAATCGTGATGGTAGTATCATAATTATTGGTTTGTGATTTATAGGCGAAGAATCAGAGTAATAAGATGTACAAAAAAAACTACATCGTCTGACCAACTCGGAACTTTCTACTTGGCGCAGTGATTTATTTGATTTGAATATGACTATATGATAAGATAAGAAATATTTTTAGTAAACAGAATGTTATTCGAAGAAAGTTTGCAAATATGTCGCAATAGTTTTATATTCTGTATGGTAATTTATTCGATGCGCGGTGGGTATAATAGAAAAAAAAATCTCATTCATTCTCGACGAAAACTGTAACACGTGTGTAACTTTTTCTCCGAATCATTTGAATAGAATCGATGGTATCAGTCGAACATTAATCGTCGGGCTCATTTTTTGTCATCTCTCTTTCTCAGCTGGACCGCAGAGACTTGCCCGATCGTCTTTGGAGACAAATTATTAATGGTCAATTAAACCTCACGGATGTCATTAATTATCAGAAGCTCTCGCTTTGTCCGGGACTAGTCGAAACTATATTTATAAACGATAAGCGGTTTGTTGCACGAAACGGAAGAAGACAGCTCGATGCATCATTCGGATGGTCACAAAGCATTACGAAGAAAGCGTTCCTAATGATCCGAATAAATCATTCCGGAAAAAAATGTCAAAGACAAAGATCCTGGTATACTAGTATAGTTTCATAATTTTTATGAACCTTAAGTAATACCACAGATTACGCGAATAAACGAAGGATTTAATTATGAGCACTGATTGATTTTTCTTTATATACACGCAGAATATATACCTATACATATAACTGAGAATGTAATAAACTTTAACAGTTTTCTCAAAACAGAGAAAAAAAGACACATTTTCGAAAATACCAGAGCTCGTAAGTATACCACTTCACATTCATATAACAAAGCGCAAACATAAACTGAAATCGAGCAACCCATTTTCGAAATAACATAGCAGACGCTAAACGACGTTAATGACTCTCAGAGCGGCCAGGATTTTCCCATTCACCTATAATACTCAATGCACGGCTTCACAGCGAAAGAGAAAAAAAAAAGAGAGAAAAAAGAATCACAACCGCAGAAAAGTCAGCTTGCGCACTGAGAGAGTTAAACTAGCTTTCGTGTATACGCAAGCGCGCCATTGACCCAAAAGACGGCATTGATCCTTTGTACGACTGCATCATCAGCGGTGCGCAGCACGCATTTAGCGCGATTTCGATTTCGCACAATACGCCACCGTGTATAACTCCGCGCAGCAGCAACCTCGGTCTGCTACTGCAACACTGCACGACTGGATTCGGCATTTAGTCTGCGTAACCAGCGGAATCTTATTACCGGAAATCGATAGACCTCTCCGCAGCGCAGAATTCAAAGCCGTAAATATAACACACGGGAGCTGGGTGAGTAGGTCTTTTTGGCTCTATTTGCGCGGACGAGTAATAGACGTAACGTGTGTGTGTGTGCGTGTGCCTTTTGAGTGGAAACTTAATTGAAAGAGGTTGTTTATATATCGCTGACGAGATGGTAATGAAGGCGATGGGAACTCTTTGAACTGGTATATTAAGCGAGAAGATGAATCGGATTATTATCGTGTATCATCGGAATTATTGATTTGATGCCAGAGCGATCCGCGGCTATGATAGAGCGAGATTTATGAGTTTCGTGGAAAATCTTGGGATGTATATGTAAATTGTCTAATTAAATTTTGAGATTCATTAGCGACGCAAGTGATTTGTTTATCGACAGGTGTGTTTTTTGTTATGGGGACGAGGATTCACGTGTTACGCGTATTACGTATTTGAATTATTCAATCAATTAAGGATACTTCATAAATCTATCTCCTAAGTAGTTACAACGTGTGTGCTATTTATATATAGAGGTCCGTTTGATGTCACCGAAATTGCTTAGTAAACGTTATAAATAATAATATTTTACAAAATATCTTGCTACGTTTTCTCTCTTAACAAAAGCTTATACCCATTATACATATTCACATGTAAACGGTTCTTAAACGGATTGCCCTTGGCTCTGAATTCAGTCCATTAGAGCAACTGAAATTCTTCTCTAATAATCCAGAATTTCAGCATACTTTAACAGCGGCTTTTATTACCTATTCAGTTTATCCCATATACGAGCATTTCTCAAGCGGCACACGAACAAGACCAGATCAACCTCGTTAAAGCTTCTTTAAGAAAAAAAAACCCTCTGAGCTCAGCGTATCGCTCTCATTTTCAAGCAACCTCCGTCTATAATACTCGGCTCCTTTTCTCAAACCTCCATTTAGCAAATTTTTCTCCACCGCCTCCCGCACTATACACAATAATAACTCCCAGCACGTCTGCGGAGCCAAGTTCCCAGCCTAAACTTCGCGTCCGCGCGCGAGCCTCTGAAAAGCTCAAAGTACCCAATAACTCATTCCATATACTCTCTCTGTCCCTCTCTCTTCGATACAGCAGCAGCAGCAGCTTGAAAAGTATCTATATATGCAGCATATCGCAGCGGCTTTTCCCTCTCGTTGCGCAGAGCCAGACGGTTCTCATCCGGGCGAGATCGCGGACAGCTCTAAGGTCGATCACTTTCACGCGCGCGCCGAGAGTTACGTCGCTGTGCTCTGCGCGCGGAACTCGATCACGGCTGCGCGATAAATATATAAAGCCGCCGCGAGAAAGCGATCCCGCGCGCGAAAGAGAAGCTGTGTGTGTGTGTGTTTCATAGAGCCATTGTTTCGCACCTGCGACGCGCGCCCGCGATTTGCCGTGTAACGCCTTTGCATGCAGGGGCCTTTTTTCGGCTCTGCTCTTTCTCTTTATCGCGGATTGTGTATCGCGACTCTCACACAGCTCTTGTTGACTTTTCTTATTGTTGTTGTTGCGAAAAATGGCGTTGACGCTTTTTGACTAATGGAAGTGTGATTGTAATGTGTGTTATGCAATGTGAATAATAAACAACAGACTCTAACAGAATTATATCGCGCGTCTGACCCAACATGGATGTATCTACTTATTATATGTTCTCAATAGGTATTCGATCTGCTTCTTCTGCTACGGTCGGACTGGGTCATAACGTAAATTATCGTTCGAAAATGAGATTTATCGTTTGCAATAAACGTTTATTAAGGTGTACAGCCATCTCCAATAAAATTCACAACACACATCAGCATACAAAGCCGGTCAGAGTGAAAAGCAATTTCCAAGATTTATGCGAAGCACAAATTTCACATTGTCTCGCGCAAACTGCACGTCTCAAAACAGAGAAGGCTCGTCCGCTAGAACAAAAACAAGCGATAGAAAGACAGAGGTGAGATCGATCGCTTCGCTGACAGACGACTTTATACCTCGACACACAAACACATACTTGGGCGCGTGAATTATCTTAATCGTCGCTCTCGCACGACGACGACGAGAAGATCGGCTGCTTTGCATTTTTCCCTGATTCAGCTGTCGAGAGCCATCTCTCGGAACGTGTAACAAAGGAATTGCGGGCAGGAGGCGAGAGAAATTGAATTTTACACGGCTCGCGTTTGATTGTTGTCCTTCAGTAGACGCTGCAGTAGATTGAGAAATGTGTGCGAGTGTTGTGTGTGTATAGAGGTACAGTACAGCGCGCTGGGGATTAACGATGATAAATAACGTCGTGCGCGAACCGGTTCATTGAATTTATGTAATAAACGGGTTGTATAGATGAAATTTTCGTCGGCCGACGTGTATCTATGAACCGGCATTTTTTACGAGGGATTAGGAGAGAGAGAGGATGGATAAAGATCTTGCGAAAATTTCGAAGAGCTTTTTCGTGCTGACTTGACGTATTGATGATACGAATCTGCTATTCCAGTTTGACTGAGCGATGACAAGAGATTAATTTTCGCGAAATAGGAGGACAAACACGAGGTGCAGTATAGAGTGCACGTTCGCGATGTTGTAAGAAAGGATCATGGGATTCACACACAGGATAATTGAGAGTAATTTGCCTAGTACTGCACTCGAGAGATATGTAATTTTACATTCATAAAACCGTTATGACAATCAATAATCTCTGTATCTCGCTTAGCTATTATTAGTTATGAATATTCAGAAATCAGTGCATATTTAAAAATCATTTCCTTCAATGACGAGATTCAACGCACATCGCATTTTGAATCAATTATAGCACGTTATATACGCGTAAATTGCAAGCGATCGCCTTGATGCTTTTATTCGTAACTTGAATTAAAATAATTGTATTACAAACAGGTGTGAATTCATGCAATTTTTTTTTATAAGTATAGTTATGCATTCTCAGATCCGGAATAATCTCGTTGCCAATGAGTATACGTGTAATATTATTCTAATTATCGTAAAGATATAAAGAGCTTACCTTGCTGCATCTTGCGAAGGGTAGGATCGCCATGCACAGGATGACGAGGACGCGAATCATTTTGCAGATGAGAATTCCTGGTGGGTTGCGCCACATCGCTGCGAACAAACAAAGGGAAAGAGCAGATTATTATATATTTCGCCATGGTGCGGATTTTATTAAATTTCGGCGTAATTGTACACGTAATTCTTGTGTAGCGTTCGACGGATAAAAATCGTTGCGCAAGCTGTGAGAGATTGTAAAAAAAAGGATGACTTATTTTCGCGCGGCTGTGTGCAATAATTTCTTTTTTTGTCACAATCAACCGCCATGGTTAATTATACGAGCTAACTAGTACACCACTATTCAGTTATATCGACGTTTATATTCGGAGCTACAGAAAGGTGCTGGTAGTCATTGAAATTTGTGTGTGAATGAATTACAAAGATCAGAATCTCCTTGTATCGTGGTTATGCAAGACGCGTATTGTAAAGCAAACAATAAATAACCGAAAATATGTTATTGCTTTGGTATATATAATCTTTATTAACGCACTCGAACCTAGGAAATCGCACTCGTGTGACCTGGCAGTTATTAATGCCTGTGGACGACTATCTATTCTATAAAGTTTTTACGAGGCCTATAACCCCGGGCATTATAATGGCGCGTACATTTCGCGAATCTCAATGTGTTAAATCCGCTATTAAATTTAATGCCATTACGGACCAAATCGTCGACCTGGCTAGCTCATATTTTCAAAACAAATAATAGAGAGGATTTTACTTTCGTTTTTTAGAGCAATAAAGACTAGTCCAATTCACCGGAATCGGCATGAAATATTATACATATCAGCAATTTTTGAATCTTTTAAAGCGTTATTAATTTCTTCATTAGGAAAATAATGGGCTGTTAAGGAATCTAATTTCCTGGGAAATACGAATCCAACGTGTGTGAATAATGCATATGAATCTTATTTCCGCGTCTGTTCAATTAGTTATTTGTACGAACCGCCCAATACGCGAATATTCTATTAATTTGGAAAACATGAATTCATAAACTTATTGCAAAATATAAACTCATATGATTTATAGTGGTTCATTAGCTAAAACATCGTCTGTAAACGCAAGTAGACTCAGTTGCAATTATAGCATGAGCGATCCAAGCAGTGAGCCCAAGAAAGCAGTTTTGGCATACGTGGCACACCGCTGTATATATAATATGCAGTGTGCCGCGCAGATTGTGATGGGAGAAATATATTTCCTATAGAAAAACTCTCTATGCGTCACCTATCGTCGATAGCGACTATTAGAGAGCCAGAAGTTGAAGCCGTGGGTGGAGAAAGACCAGTCGGAAATTGTTTGATTTTACGGCTAACTATGATGGCTGATTCCGCATACTCGCACACCGTCAGTTCAGTCGGTCTTTTTTCTTCGTGTAATACCCAACTCCACAAAAGTCATTACACCAAACTATCTCAACCAAATTGACCAACTAACTTCGAACCCATTAACCAAACGAACAACGCTCCAGCTGTCAAGCAGCAGCAACAGTCGCTTCGTTAAACCTCTTATAGCAACAATAACCGCGGCGGTACACGCAAGTCTCTCTCTCTCTCTCTCCTACGCAGAATCCTCGACCATCAGCCGCATGCAGTGTATGCAGCAACGGTTCGCGTAACAATCCATAATGCCTGCACCGTTCGCGCGATTCGTCAGAAGAAGAAGAAGAAGAAGAAGAAGTGGCCGATGCACGCGAGGGCAATTTATCGGCGGCGTCATTGTTTAGCGAGCTGTGCGCGCGTTAATGTCCCGCTAATTGTAATGGCGCGTTAATGGGCCCGCCGGCCTAGAAGAAGAAGGAAGAGAGTAGCGACACATGCTATATAGGTATACTTCTCGTTCAAGGTTCGCGCTCTTCCTGCTTTTTCAGATGATGGATTTAGATCTGTCTCTTATTCTTTCTCTACGATCGCGTCTGCAGAGATGGCTTTTTGAGATACATTCCATTGTCTCCGGATGTGATGAAAGAAAAAGTTTTACGACCTGTCTCGCAGATTTGAATTATAGTTATGAAGTCGATTGAGTTGTAACTGTCGCAGTCGATCGTTGGGTGGGCGGTGTTACAAGCGTTTGCTTTTTTCGCGGCTCTCTTTTAGGAAGCTTCTTAGCAGATTATAACGTCTGAATAGGTGCTTATGGCTTCTTTGTATTCGGCCTTCTTTTCAGGTAATTTGAGTGTATGGTATGAGATGAATCATTTGTGAATGGGGCCTTTTTGAAGATTTTTTTTTGTGTTTGATTGGGTGCTATTTTGATACTTTTTGTTGTGATTGATATCCCAGAGCTAAGTGTGAACGTTTAGGATTATGAAAAAATCACGCGATTTTTTTTTTTAATCTGACCTTCGGATCAGAATCTTAATAAAAAATGACACGTAGTAGTTTTTGGAAGTCGAACAATCGTGTGTTAACACCTTTTTCATAATCGTCAATCATCAAATTTATTTTTCGTTGATTTTTTTTGTGCGTAATCTTTGAAAAACGATTTCTTTGATTAAGATAAAACGTTATAATCCAACTGTAATTACTTGTGAACACAGTCATCTTCAGTTGCCAACAAATTGAAGTGACAAACTAATTGGAAAGGTTTTTATAACAGGAAGTGAATTAAACTATTGAACTTTTGACTAATGAAGAATGAGCAATATTTCCTCATGTTTTCCTCTTTCACGCGCTTGCATATCTTATAACATTGCGTTATTGCGGTATGAAGGAAAGAGACAAAAGAAAAACCAAGAAAAGTTTAGCGATCGCTAATGATTAAAGCCGATCGTTCTCGGATGAATGCGAAAAACCTTGAGGTTGCGTAAGTTTTTTGTCACACCCGATCGAGTCTCGCGCAGCG
>UCQR01003240.1:0-18212 GCA_900474235.1 Cecidostiba semifascia
CTGGCGAAATTATCGTCTAAATTTTTACCAGGTTCAGTCGATTTGTTTTACAAATTTTTATTATGAATATATATAGAATTATTTTAAGAAAAATATCTGCCGAATTATGGTAATTTTTCTTTTAATAAAGAATAGTAATTTTTCACAAACATCAAAGGATCATAATTTTTAACTACAACAAGTGAGAGCGAAATTATCAAGTTTAAAACGTAAGAAAATCGTTGTTTCTTATCATCTTGGGTCGTATCATAATCGTAAACCTACTTCCACATTGAACGTCAATCCTAACAGTCAGCCGCCATAAAAAATCATCGCGAATAACACAACAAGCGCACATGCCTTTGCCTTGCTAACTGGTTATACACATCAAACTCGTCATGCTTCATCAGCCAAAGTAACAGCAAGTCGAGTCGAACG
Organism: Cecidostiba semifascia; assembly: GCA_900474235.1. Taxonomy (NCBI): domain Eukaryota; kingdom Metazoa; phylum Arthropoda; class Insecta; order Hymenoptera; family Pteromalidae; genus Cecidostiba; species Cecidostiba semifascia. The sequence continues at coordinate 418 of UCQR01003240.1, forward strand.
TTAGGGTCCGTAAACGGAATCACATATAGCAATTGACACGTTATAAGAAGACGGAGTTAGAAGTTGCAAGGAGGATTTATCGCGTGCAATAAAAGGAGTACAATCATTCTATTTAGGCTGTCGCACGTCGATGTGGCCTCTCGCGCCTCGCCTTAACGCACAATGCCGTCCTTGTCGCAAAATAATCGCGGGAGAGACGACTAGACAGTTGGTCGTTATGTAATAAGGCAGTTGGGACTACTGCTGTGTGCGCAATGGGCTGAACATTTTAGAAGCGTGCGGAGAGCTGTTTATTTGCCGAGTCGAAGTCAACGATCGATTTTCATCCCGTAGTGCGTATGAACTAAATAAAAATAAGCATAAAATAAAATATTTATTAATTTTTTTTGTTTACCGGGTAAAATAGTTTGTTCGGCGTGTTTATGCTTAATTTCTACAAAATTACATACACTTTTACGATAAAAATCATAGAATATACAATATTAGAGATCGAGACTCATGAAGCTGTGCTTATAATATTCTCACCTTCGATTTTCTATTTCATCCTCATTCTAACAATTCTACAACGTCTGTTTGCACAAGCTCTTATCGTCTTAGCCAGTTTGATCTCGATAGAGAGAACGCATTATTGAAAAGAAAATTTACTGTGTATACCTGATGTATATAGGTGCATCGTGAACCTGTGCGTCTGTATTATACGCGCAAGTTTATCGCCGTAAAATCCCCGCGCAGACGCGTTTATTATTACGCTCTAGCATATATCCCTGGGTACAAGTTTCCCTCTCTTTCTCTCTTCCCTTAGAAACTCGCAAACATGCGTGGTTATAAAGAGAAAGAGAGAGAAGGGGAGGAAGAGGGAGAAAATGCCAAGCAGTTCTGCGTGTTGCGGCGACCGGACATAAAAATAAATATCACAAAGGAGCAAGCCGCAATTCGCACGCGCGCGCGCGTAATCTCGCGCGAGCCAGCTTCCGGCGTCATGCCGTTAATCCCTCCGAAAATATACACCGAGTAGGTTATAGAAATGTACACCTATACGCTTGTTCACTTGGCTTCGCTTATTACTTAGATATATTAAAATTTTTCAAACTATATAGTTGTTGAAAACTATCATTTCCTTTTGTATAATCTTATCATCAAACGAACCCAAGACAACAAGTCACCTAATACTCCGATTAACATATATCGCTCACACTCCCGTTACATATCGCACAGAAGCACTCGCTCTATATCCTATACCCTGTGTGTGTGTGTAACATCAAAACCGCAGCTCTCGACTATCGCCTCTGGCACATCTCTCCAGGACAGCACGTTTAACAAATGGAAACTCTCAGCTAGAGCTTCGTGTGTATACTACTAGCATAGTCTCCTCTAACATCGCGAAATGAATAATCGTCGGTCCGGTCGACTTTGCCTACCCCCATGTGTCATCTTCGCGTTTAACAAGATATCAGAACGTCGGGAGCAGGTTTGAGCCTTTTGCTTCTATATATACACGCTGTGCGCGGCTATTAACAACGGCTGCATTATATAGCGCAGTGTATTCCAGTAGTGATGCAGGTGTATGTTTTGCCGCGTAAGGAAGAGCGACCTGCTGTAGAGCGTTAACAAGACGAAACTTGAGAGCGTATAATGGCCAAGACGCTGGCGAATAGCAATTTAGTTTAATAAATTTTGACGTATATCCGCGCTCTTGTCTTATGGATTATGGCTGAGAGAGCTTGGAGTAGTGTAGGTAGAAGCGCCTTGATTGTGCTGGAGAGGAAAATTGATTTTATATAGTTTTTGCGTATACAGAGGGTCCTTTTCTCAACGAAATGTTGAGCTTGTATGTATTTTTGCAAAATTTATAACTTGAGCGTTATATCGTCATAATTAGGAATAATAAAAACCTTAGTATTATAAAATCTGCAAAGTTTTATTAGTCTTTTTTGACTCAGCTCTTTAGCAGCCGTAAACTTGCCGGCAAAGGAGATCTTCACAGACAAACAATGATATACGCGGAATTCGCATCACTCAATGGAGGAGAAAATACGTCGAGCGGAAATAGAAATATCTTCGCTCTTGATATGCAAGCTCCTCGTTATAATTAACTCTCGTAATTTATTATTCTCGAATGCAAGAAAGGATAAGCTTGAATTTCCATCGTTTGAAACGACAATCGAGAGGTGTTTTATGGAGACGAAATTTAAGGAGTTGAATTATACTTTGGATGTGTAGTTAATTGAATGTCAGATAAAATATTATTTTTTCGTTACTACATTAAATAGCAATTAATATATATATATATATATACTCTTGTTGAGAATCATTTTCTCCGTGTATTTATCGTTATAAATTATAATATAAACTTTGTGCATGAGAAAAGTGCGCCAATGACATCAGTGCATTGAATGTCAATGATTATTATGCTCATCAGTTTTTATACACCCTATACGCATTATAAACATTATTTTTCATTCGCCAAAGACACATCAGACAAGCCACAATCACACATACACACTTTTACAAATAAATCCTCCAAATCCAGTCACACACGAGCCAAAAGTACACCCACGTAAAATACCCTCGCATCAGCAGCTATCTAGAACACCGTCGACTTCAGCGAATGCAGCAGCTAGCTGTTCCGCATATAATCAGCAAAGCATCCACACGACGCACATATGCTGCTGCAGCATCAGGAACTAAAGGCTGCGGCGTTCTCTCCCCCTCCGCGAGACATACCCGACGGTATACGCAGTGTTAGAGGCTACATACATATAGCTTACATGCACGAGGCTCATCGATCCGCGGCCATGTGTGAAATAACTCGAATAACGGGACTGGGCTACTTCAAATAATCCGCAGGGCAAACGCCGTCGACGACGAGCCTCTCTGCGTAGGTATATATAGCTGCTATACGCGCTTGTACAGAACTCTGCCTGAGGCAAGTTTTATGAACTTTGAATGTGTGACGAGGACGACGCGCGCCGGGGATGCGGTATGGTAATGCGGGTCGTCGAGGGGGAGAGATGCTCGATTGACGTGGCTTGGATGTTTGAGAGAGAGAGAGAGGATCGTGTGGAGGTGGTGTTTTTTTTTAGTAAATTTAATTGTGAGTGGTATTTCAAATTTTGGGATGAATTTTTCACATATACCACAGTATTAATAACAAAGCCGAGCTTGCATTACAGATTTTCGATTATACTTCATTGATGAGTAAGCCACATTCCCATGCATAACGCGTAATATACTCTCTCTCATCTCGAGTTATATGTGACGCAGCATCAACATCAGAAGCGAATCGCAAAAAAGGATAGGTATATATATACATTCCATCGCTCCAGATATGATGGAAAGACACGCGCGATCGAATCTCTCATTCACGACATGACTCACTCTTTCCTTCGGGATATATTCTGTAATTCCGTCGATTTTTTTTCTCTCTCTCTTTTTCTTCTTCGCCGCGACTATCGCGCATATAATGCATAATGATCATTCGGATGTATATATCAAAGGGATTTTGTTCGGAGCGAGCGAATTCCGAGGAAGAAGAAGAAGAAGAGAATTTGTAATATGGAAATGACGATCGATTGATTACGCGGAAATAACATTGTTTTTGCTCGTCGATCGAATAAACAAACGACTTTTTACAACGAGAGAGAGAGAGAGCAGGAGACCCCTTGCGAGAGATAAAAACGTTCGATATACCCTCTAGGTAAACTCTACTCTCATATATCCTCCATCTCCATGAAAATGCATAGATATCCGGTTAAAGGAAAAATTTCAATTTCGGAAAAATGTAGGAGTCTCGTAAAAATCCTAAGCTCTGAGCCGAAAACAAACGCTCGCGATAATACCCTTTTTTTCTCGTTTTCCAACAGTAGCAGCACAGTAGCTATACACTACAACAATACATATATACACCGAAAGCCAGAGCTGTAGTCTCGACTCCCATAAATATGTCGTCAGCTAGCGGTAAACAAGCGTGCATATGAAATCGCTACACACGCAGCTATATATGTTCGTGTGTATGTGTTGCTAAGGATGTATTGTGTGAGAGAGCCGAGAGGGATAAAGCCTGGAAAATTTATCGCTCTGTTGGAGGCGTGTGCGACCATCCCTTATGTGTGCGGTGTGTAAGTGAGTAGTAGTACTGCTCCTCCTTTCGCTTTGCATACGAATATAAGAAAAGGGATGCTGTGGAGTGTAGTCCTGGGACTTGTGACTGGTGATGTGGTAAAAATTGGGTTGTATATTTATCATGGTTTTGGGGGCTTTGAAGAAGGTGCAGTTTTGATTAATTTTTGATTTTACTGGATGATTTCACTGTTCGATATTATTTTTAAAGTCATCTCACGTGCAGGTAATATATTTTTTTTCTAGATATAATTAGATCAAATTGGGTTTCGATTTTTAGAAGATTGTTCAAGAAATATATTTTTTCATTTCAATGCGTTGCGTATAAAGCTTGCAAGCTTTCGCTCATACCGTTTGGAGATTTTGAATTTCTCCGCAACAATAAATATAGTCAAATTTAAATTGCAAAAATATTTCATACTTTTATTATATATTATTTACATACTTTTCACATCTATTACATTAGATTACATTCACAATTACAGTATATTATGCCACTCGCACGCTCGAACAACAGTTATTATTATCAATTATGTCACACATACCGAAATATCGCACAATCTCCTGCGAATTACATAATCAATACCACAATAAATGTTTATTCATACGTATACATATCCAGTCAACATCTCAGATTATCTTCCCTCGAATACCACGAGTAATTCACATCAAGATCAATATCGAGCTTTCGCTCGAAACCAATCATCAACTATATACTTATACAATATCTCTAACAGTCAACGAGGTTCGGATAGTTGCACCTCGACTGCACTTTATCGAAGACTTGTCCCTCGGAACAGCTGAGCTGATGCGAGTCAAAGTCACCCAACGCGTTCTGGATGCAGACGTAGAAGACCGAGCAATTTTTGGGATGAGAGACGAAGCCCGTCGACGTACATTCCACTTCAGCCGCAGGAGGTTTCGCGGTTGACGTCGACGGCAGAGGCGCACCGCCACGCAATACATGGTTCAGAGTCTTCAGAAGAGGATTCTTCTCGCCGCAGATGCCTTTGAAGTCGTCGGTCTCGATACTCCAGGCCATCGCACCACCGAGACCGAATTTTTGAATGAACTCGGCCTTCTGCTGGATGGACCTGATTAGAAAAATATTTATGAATATTTAGAACACCGTTTATCAAAAAAGTAAAAAATCAATTAAAGTTTAGTATTTTTATTTTTTCAAGCGATATACTGCGCAGTTATATCTTATTGTTAGCCCGATTAATCACAAATTCGGCTGAAGCCTATCGGAACACAGAATCGCGATAAGGCATATAATCTCTGTATACATCAACAAAACTAAATCCCTCGAGCGATATAATTGCGTCTATATCGATCGACTGACTCACCTGGGATTTTCATAGCCGACCCACTGATCACCTTTCACAGCGTAAGGCACAAGTTGTTCCTTCTGCCACGTCTCCACCCATTGCTGATCCTCGCAGATCTCGTTGTAACCCAGAGTACCGGGCTCTCGGGTGTAAGGACCAGCTTTACCGGCAGCAGTTGCCGGTGCTCCGATTCCGGTCTTGCTTTTGTCGTCCAGACTGAAGGTTCGCCCGTAGAAAGGTATGCCGAGAATGAGCTTTTCCGGAGTTGCGCCTTGCGAGAGCCACCAATTGATCGATACGTTCTAGTTTTTTGTTTTTTTTTTGTTAATGACGGATTAATCATTTGTGATTTTACTATTAAGGAAATGAAATGTCACATTGCAATATCTTTATAAGATTAAATCAGTGAAAGGTTTAATTATTACACACTGGTATCCCGCTGTCACTATTTAAATCAGCAAAATTTCACCGATTGAATCTTATCGTCAATAGAGAAGAATCTCATTCTCCATCACTAAATCCTAGATGCTAAAATTATAACTCACCACATTGAGAATCCTCTCCTCATCCGTCTCCCAAGATCCAGCGTACAGTGGTGCATTGATACCGGTCTTGTTTTCCCAACTACCGTGCAGGTCATAAGCCATAAGATTGACAAGATCCAAATACTTCACAACTTCCGGAACAATATATGACTTGCTAGCCGACGACTGGGCAGCTCCAACGGCAGCCGACAGAAGTAAGCCCTCCTCGTCGAACCTCTTCCTCAGCTCCTTCAGCAGCTGTACATAGTTCTCCTTGTCCTTAGGAGATCCACCTCGTTGATTCGGATACTCCCAGTCGAAGTCCAAACCATTGAAACCATACTTCCTGACGAACGTCGCTGCTGCCTCAACAAAGGTGGCACGAAGTACTGGGTCACCGGCGACCTTCGAGTACTTTACCGATCCCTCGTTCCAACCACCGATCGCTATGAGGGTCTTGGTTCGTGGATTGTTGTGACGCAGTTGATTGAACTTGTTAAAGCCATCCCGACCACCGCCTTCTGGCAAGTCAGCCCATTTGTCCAGAATGTTGATTGTGCCATCAGGGTTAAGGCCCACGAACGTGTAGATCAAGTGGGTACAGAGCGATGCATCGATATCTTTTTCGATACTGATCCCACCGTTGCCCGGACGATAGACAGCCCAGCTGCCAAAGTAGCAAACTATTTTTTCTGGAGGAGAAAAGGAAAATGTATCAGGTTGGTTTTGAGAAGCTGGTTATATAATGAACGATAATACTCACTTGGTTCCGATGCACAAGTGCAAGCCACTAAGGCCGCGAGTGTCCAAAAAACAGCAGCTCGCATGTCCGTGTCACGTAGCGAGCTATTGAGAGTCTTTATGGATTATGTTTGTCTTCTTATATGAAAAGATACCAGGTGATAAGACCCTCGAGCTTATCGCGCTTTTCTGACTATGCGCCGATCGACTGATGAGTCGATGAACTGATCAAATTTCTTTTAATGGAACAACAATGTTCTCAGTCCTGTGTATTACAGTTTTCTAATAATAAGGTTGCTTTTCTCATTGTGTATATCGTTTTTAGAAATACAGATACAAGAGATTAGATAAGCTTGAGGCAATCCCACACCGGAATTCTTAGATATTCCAGGATGATTAACTTTTGCGAATACGTTTTTTTTTTTTGGTTTTGTTTAGAGTGTGGTTAGCGGGAAGTGTAACGGGAAATTGCAAACTGTTTGCGAAGCTACCGAGAGATCTACTTAATAAAAGTCGCGTTTTATTGTTTCGCGTTTAATCTATAGGAAATATCAATGATAGAAACATGTATGCACATAAGAATTTAATAAACTGGATCGCTTATTGTGAAAAAGAAATACCCAATTCTAACGTTAATCAACTTTGTAGAAATATAGGTAAAAAATAAACACGATTGCTGGTGTGGATTATTGTATTAATACTGATTGATTAAACATCTTACCTGAACTTATCTTGATTTTAGGAAAGTTTGATTTGTCGCAATCTCCTAATTTTAACTTGTGAAAAATTAATCCGACGTGAAAGTAATACTTTTTTCATCTAAAGACTAATAATAACTTACGACGACCTTGTAAAGAAATACTATTATAGAAATTTGTTCTTTACAGTTTTCATACCACCTTTCAAAATCATAAAAATCAAATGTAATTAAAATTCCAATTTACAATTTCCTATCGGTCAAATGAGACTTAACGTATGCTATGATATTTATTGACTTTTGCTAATAATCAACAATACATAATCTCTACTTGCACGATCATTGACGCACGGATTAAATAAGGAAATGCACATTACAAGAAATATATTGATAATATAATATCGAAATTCTGATGAATAAGCATATACAGTTCCATTTTTCAATTAAAATGTAATAATACTAAAATATTTCATTTCAGTATACTGCTCGATTGCTCTCTCATTTTTCATTATACATAATATTAAATTGTTTGTTGCGTCAATTTACATTTTCATTATAAAATTCATAATAAAAATACATATTATATACGACTAATCAACTTTATTGCGCGTTCTCCATCACCGAAGCTCAAAATTAAAAATGCATATCTTATCCAAAAAACTGTGAGCTACCATACGAATCATCGGCTCTCGTTAGCTTATCAACACACCTCTCTAAAAAAAAAAAATCAACCGGCACACGCAAGCTGGTGTACTCCACGTCCATTATACACGTTTTCCTTTTACAACCCCAGCTCTCACAGTGTAAAAAAAGGAACTACAGGAGCGTAAGCCGCCGGTGCAAAGTTCCTATGCATCAGCATCGGTTGCAAATTAACGATTCTCGCGAATCGAGAAATGGTCCAGTAGAGCCAGAACGCGTCCGGGGAAATTATCGCCGGCCTGGGGAAAAGAAAAAAAGTTAACGCTAGCCACTATGCGCCTCTGCGTATACTATATACGGTTGCAGTGGCACAGGCGCGTAAATGAAATTTATTTACGGTGCCGTAAATGTAGTGCCTGCATGCGGCTGTATTCGCTGGAGGAAACTCGCCGCGTTATTTTTCGATTTCATGCGCTATAGGCGACTGTATATACTGTTTGAAATGTTTATGCCGATAATGAAAGGAGTGATTAACGGGCTTGGAGTATATGTAATGTCCGATGGGTTCGTTGAACTGAAAGTTTGTATGTGTACACTAAATTTTCATTTTTCTTTTTTAAGATTATTCCAGACGTTTCATTTTTCTTACAAAAAATTCGGTACGAAAAGAAAGTCAACAACCGCACCAACGAAAATTTCCAACAATATCCTCCCACACTCTCGCGAATAATTTCACGTGCAAACTCAAAGCTACTCTACACAGACAACGCCAGCCAGCTGCCGCAAACTCCGAAAATTCCCACCTCTTGCACCACCGCGTTCGCGCCGTTGTTTTTCATCCGCACCACTCTCTCTCTCTCTCACTCTCCGCGCGAAAATAATACCCAAATTGCGCGGGCATTTCGAATTAAATGCACTCGTCGGTCGTTGCCCTCGGCTCGTGTATGCTCTGCCCTTTCGAGCGTGCACCAGTCAATTTTCCATCGGCTCAAGTGGAAAATTCAATGAAACTACTTTGTGTCTAGTGAGAGAGAGTGTAGCGCATATATGCATCACGCGCGCGAAATTCATCGATGTAACGTTCGCGGGGTATATGTGGAATGTGCGCAGCCGATGAAACTGAAAGGTTTCGGATGATTAATCGGATTTCGCTGGCCCGGCCGCGTATATAATGCGCGCATTGTCGAATAGTGCGCGCATATGTATACGCTGCTGATGCTGGTTCCTTTTGATAAATTCGATATAGTTGATAGAGGGGCTGCTGATGTTTGGTTTGAATTTGGATTTGAGGGGTGTAAAGGGTTGGTATAGTTGCTTGTTCATTAGGGATCGGAGGAATTATTGAAAATTGAAGGGTGACAAGGTTTCAATTTTTTTTCCTGTAACTAGAAGATGTTTGATTTCCTTTTGCTATAAAGTTGAAGTTTCAATGTTTTTTTTTATAAGTCTGGGAAAGTCCTGTTGCTTAACTAACGTTCGAACGTGGCAAGAGTATGATTACAGTAAAACTTAAACTATTTATTATTGTTTTACTTTTACACATTTATAATGTAAAACTATGGCATATTAGTGCGAGAATGTAGTGTGTAAACACACACCTATACGACTCCCCTCCATATAGCGATAGCGCATGTACAATGTGACAGTCGTACGACACGACGAGACTTATATCTAGTACGAAGAATTATGACAAACATAACCATAGCAGAAAACGTTCCAAAAATCTAAGGGAGTTATGACTCAAGCAGTTATAACATGAGCAGCCCAAACAGCAGGCCCAACAAGACAGCTCTGTCATAGGTGGAACACCGCTATATATGCACTATGCGCGCAAATAGTTATTGAGGGTTATAGGAAAGTGCCTGTGTAGCCACCTATCGCCGCTTGCCAGAGACAAGAAAAAGAGCTGGAAAGTTCAGTTATTTTACGGCTACTATGGCTTGGCTCTAGTACGGTTGACTGCATATATGCTTTCATACCGCTATTAGCGTGGCTAATCTTTTTGCTCGGCATACTCCCACATGAAATGAATTAAAATTATAAGAATCTACCTTTTTATATAAATGGAAAGCCCAGTCGGCGCAAGGTTCAAAATTTTCGCGTTAGAAAATTTTTCTACAAATCAACATCACAGGAAAGAGAGTCGAAACAAGGTTTAAACAGAGACGAGTCTTTTTCTTATCATTCTTTTTCATCGTGATTTTTTTCAAAAGATTTCCATGTTTAAGTATATAGTATTGTCAAATTATAACGTTTGCCGAAAATACACTTTTTGCTGTGTAACAAAAGAACGGCGAATGATACTTCAAAATTTCCACTGCGAAACAGCAAGTAATTTTATGCTCTTGCAAATGCATTTTAATTGAATTAATTACATCAACTCTATCATTTAAAAAATTCAAATAACTGACTTCTTAAAATCGAATAATCGCCATAAAACAAAAAAATTAATATGGGAAGGAATATGCATAGCTATGTATGTACATAGTATTTAGTTGTATATAATGAATAATTAAAAGTTTGAGAATTCTGAATACATGTGTATAAATAATCATCAGATCTTCCGTTCCAACAGTTAGCAGTTGTCAATCCGCTGTTATCTCAGGTAAGTAAGGCAGAGTTCTGCGTTATGATAGATCGACATCCGGAAATTCTTACCAACAAACGCGCAACTGCAGAACGCAGTTCTCGTGCATAGGATACCTTGATCGGTTGTAGATATCAGCAAAAGACAGCAATTCGAGAAAGTGGTTCGATAATAATTGAAAACAATCGACAACATTGTATTTTATGCAAAGCCATCATTATTTATTAAAAATTTACTCTTATTTTTGCAAAAACTTTACTATATAAACATTACAAGTCGGAAGTAACAAACTTGTGTAATTTATAATTTGTTATTTTTATTGCAAGCGGTTTCGACAGAAGGTAGCTATTGTAAGGAAATGTAATTCGTAATACATCGCAGAGGACACACAATGTGATATCGCACGGATAAATCGTGTCGTCGCTCACAAAGGCACGAGTTATAGAAATGCTATTTGAGATTGATGCATGCGTATTGATCATGCAGTCGCAGATAATCTGTAATTATTTACAATGCGTAAGTGTGTGTGTGTGTGTGTGTGTGTATGTATCTGTTTCAAGAGGAGTTAAATATCGATAGATCTTTACGATTACTTTTTACGAGCTAAATTTTTTTAACTTTTTAAAATTCATCCTTCTCTCTTTCACCCGTGTAGTGTTTTGCATCTCGCTTATAAAATCTCCGTTTTTTTCGTATCTCCAATTTTTCTTCTCGCCTCCGCGCAGGGAGCACGACTCGCCAAAAAAAAATGAAGAAATACACGTTCCAGAGCACCATTGTTTCGTTGAATCGTTATTTACAATATTTTGCATCTCTCCGTCGTGTCGCACTGATAAACTTATTACAAAAAAGTAAGAACATTACACAGAGAAATAAGAAATATACGATGACAAAAAAAAACACTATTCGCCATCCCGCTTCGCAGGCGTCAGGAAACGAGGAACAGAGATTGACTATTTATATTGCAAAATTATATGCCTGGCATTTCAGTCTTTAACGTGCAGCTCGCACAATACTTCCTTTTTTCTTACTTTTTTTCTCGCTCTTCCTGTAATTAAAAGCCGCCGTCCACTGTCACACCGAATAGGATTAAGTACACAGAGGCAAAAGAAAGATACTGCTTTCTATATCAAATATCATTAAATGCTGGTACATATTAAGCTACTGCGCGGCAATCCGTCGCGAGGCTTTTGCGGAAAAAATGGTAAATGTCTCATTACCATAGACAAAAGCTTGCGAGGATCTCTTTGCACGTATGTTAAAAATCTCGTCTCCGGCGTAAGGATGACGTGTCATCCATAGTCGTCTGAGAGAGGTTTCCTTGTTTTTAGTTTCGTTTTAAAAAAAGGCAGAAAAAAGTTTCGATTACTTGCCGAAAAAATAAAAAAAGAATATAAAGTTTCTGGACTCTCTCGCAGAGAGTGAAAGAGAAAAATACATAATCGATCGAACTCTCAAACCATGGCATAGAATTTTGTCAAAACTGATTCGGGGAAGCTCGAAGGAAATTTTCAAAATTCCAAGCGTTCTCCTATATATATATATAATAGATTACAAATATACCTATAACATAATATATTCACAGAGTAAATAAGATCACAAGCGTCTACGGAATCCCTAGGATGTCCGGGTTAAAACATAATACACACTCGCTGCGTGGCTATGCTTATGTGTAAAAACTCTCTAACTATCAGTTAAAAAAAAAATTGTGTTCTATTTACAAGCGTCGTTCGTATTTTGCACGTCTCTTTAACGAATGCTTATTCGTATCACAAGTACATCTATCATACGTTTGCCTTTTGTTCTTCTGCGCTGTGCAGGATCGATCGTCGTGTATATATAAAAACAAAAGTATCCTTTAGAGCGAATCTTCGCAATTATTTTCTTCGAACGTAAAAAATACAAAGGGATGTGCGATCCATCCTGTACAACGTCGCGGCGATACGTCGAACGAATTTTTCATCTCCCCGTTCATTTTTTTTCTTTAAATAAGTGTATCATCAAACTATTGCACTGCGCGATTATGCATATCCCCCATTTTCGTTAGTTATTCATGCATCGAATATACCATATAGAGTTAGAGAATACAAATGAGAATATCATAATAACAATAATTTTCCGAAAGAGAAGTCGCACAAAAGAAAAAAAAACAGCAATGCAATGCAGGGCCATAATGCGATTTGAAATAATAAATAAAATTTTCAATTCATATACGAATTATATCATCGTCGTCCCTCTCTTTTCAACCACGCGTATATGTACACTTATTACCAATAATTCCTAAATTACAGTACAAGTTTGCTAAATATACAAGTACATAAGAGGCATGTAGAGTCTCTCCTCATCCTTGTCCGTCTCAAAATACAATAAATTGTTCGTATCGCCGTTTGCTGATCCGTATCTCTGTGGGTGACACATCACTCCTACAACATCGATTTGAACGACGCACAAGATACTCGATTATAGGACTAGGCACTCAAGGTCTCCGGTCGGACCTGCATATCAGGGTATCGTGGTTGTCCGGGCTTGTTTTCTACTTTCATTTTTGTTTTTTTGTTTTTTACTCTTTATAAATCGAGAATACTTTGGGATTCGGCCTATACGACGGAGGGTTATAAAGGTATAATAAAACCGCTGGTAACAACTCCTCGTGTCCTTAGAGGTCGATGGCTTCCTTGAGGGCGGCCAGCTGTTCCTCGCCGAGCTTCACCTTGTCCTGGATCTCCCGTCCGTCGACGATGAGCTTGGCCTTCATGTTGATAAAGTGCTGGTAATCGGCAAACTCCTCGTCGCTCAGGTACTTGGCCAGTATGGCCGAGACGTTGACGCTGCGCCGGTCGATGTTGCCCTTGAGGATCTTCGCCTCCTCCAGTTGGTCCATCAGCTTGTCGCGCTTCGACTCGAGTATTTTCTGCGAATTTGAGGGAAAAAAAGCTCGTAAGTCCCTGACTTTGTATTACTAAACGGAGTTATTGACCTGTCGCGCGAAACTTGTAATCATTGTTTTGAAAACATGCAAGTGTCGCGAATGACGCACATATATAGTGAGTGATGGACAGCATGCGCAGGAGAGAAAAGAAAAAAAAACAATGCTGTTTGAAGAGCCTTGCGTACAGTCTCTTGTTGTAGACAAAACTATGCTAATAAAAATATTTTCCTCCTATATAACGTCCGATTTAATTCCAAGCATGTGTCAGCTGTTTGAGCCCCGACTCTCGTGTCTTTGCACAATCTTACGTCAGCCGCTTATAGCGAACGAAGGAGAAGCAAATACGACAATGTATATACTTCTGATTTTTATTTTACCGAAGCGTCTACGCTGTTTATTTTCAATTTGTTTAAACGAGATACACCGGCTCGCTATAACGATATTTATAAAGATCGTTCCTGACTCACTCTCCTGCGCTGTGATTCACCGCTCAGGAAACGATAATCCGCGCGCATGTCTCGAGATTCAAAACGATTTTTAATTCTCTTATCGTAAACTTTCCCGCGACCGTGTCTAATCGTCAACTTATCTTTCCGATCATTTTGGAATTTCTAAATTTTTTTACAAAAAAAAAAATCAACTTACCCTCTCCGGATGATCAGCAGGCATACCGTAAAGCGCGTTCTCCGCCCTGGCGAGTCTGCCACTGAGTCCGAGTAGCAAACTGGTGATCTTGCCGACCTCCTCGACGTGTAATCGATACTTGGAGGCCTCGGCAGGCTTAGCAAGAGCTGTAATTCGCGATTGAACTCGCGAACCGAGAGTCTCGTTCACTTCACCTTCATCGCGAACTGCTTCTTGCTCAGCTCGAAGCACCACCAGCTTCTTGTCGAGTCGTATCATCAGCTCCTCCTGGATATAGAAATTTTTCTCATGATATTACAGTCAATTTAAAAAAAAAAAATTCATTCGAAATACTCGCTCACTCTTTGCAGAGCGATTAACACCCGAGTAATAATAAGCCATTATGTGATGTGTACGTTACCTTCTTCTGGCGCAGGTCGAGGTTGTCGGGCGTCGTCGATTTGATTGACGGCGTCGTCGTGACTTGCTCGGCAACGACGTCCTGCGAGTACCTCGTTAGGAAGCGTGCTTTGCTCTCGGAAGTCGTGAAGTAGACGGAGCTCGCCGAGAGCGGACTACTGCTGCTACTACTGCTCGAGGTGTCCGGCGCCGAGGGCGTCACCGGCGTCGACGGTATCGAGTCGATCCTGAAAGTACAAAGTTTGTTATTATATACGTCGCACTCGTTATATGAAGCTTATAATTACGCTTGCTGCTATTATATAGAACAGTTTTTTTTAAAGTAATAATAAAGGGCTCAGGCTATAATTGCGAGAGGATAATATATCGTGATGTGCCGCAGTAGAACTTTGATTTTGCAATTTAACTTTATATTTTCACTTTCGCGGAAAATAACAAAATAAGAGCGTAGTGTGCAGACTTTCTCTGCCGGCAATCTGTGGAGACTTGTTAGTCGTCGTCGTCGTTCGTGTGGATTAGCAAAGTCAGATTTACGAAGCGAGGAAATTTCGTGACTCTCGGCGCTCTTTTTCTGATGTATTTGCATAATTGCGCCGCCGAGGTATGGAATTCTATTGTGTCTTTTTTCTTTTCGCGCAAAAGCGTTTGGAAAAATTACTCGAAAATTTGAGGCTTTGCGCTAACCACGACTATACTACCTATATAACACTGGGTGCTGAGTGTATATAGCAGTTCGGTTTGATAATTATATTGTATAGTAGTAGCTTTTGGATGTGGTTTTGCAGCTTGCGGTGTGCTCATGTCGAGTTGCAATACAATGCCATTGTTTCGATTTACTTCTTCATTTATAGCGAAGAATATGTCGAGAGGATTAATTAACGTTATACACACAATGTATAAATAAAAAAGAAATCTAGCTTTTCGACATGTGGTTTGGCATTCTGGAGACGCAGTAAACATCCATTGTGTCTCTGTTTACTTTTTCATTCAAGAATTCACGACTCAATTACAACACGTTATATACGTGCAATACAAAGGAGCCGTTAACCTCGAATATCTTTGTAGAGAAAAAAAAATATTGCGTAATAAAACGGCTTCAATCTAAAAAAAAAAAAAACAAGAAAAAAGCCAGTATATCGACCAAATAACCGCTTCCAGGAACGTTAAAATCCGTCGATCATGATCACGCGAACCCACAAACGAATAGCTGCGCGCGGCAATTACGAAAAAATGCGCATGCAGATATGTACATACTCCTCCCCACCATCATTCTCTCTCTCTCTCTCTCTCTTGTATTTTCAAAACAAAATCCACGCTACAGGACATACGAATGTGCCAACATACGGACTTGCAGTCGACGCGATGAGCTGATGTGTATGAGTCATATACCTCACCACGAAGAGAAAGAGTATGAATCAATCGGCTAACAAACCCGCGTTTCAAGGTGCGCATCAGTAGCAGCGACAGAGATAACGGTTTATTTCGTTTCTATATATAGGGGTCGGCGTTGTTGATACAAGCGAACCTTTATTTCGAAGAGTCTGCGTGTTGCGGGTGGATATTACGGGTTTTACGATGATGATGAGGATTCTACGAAGCTCTCTCTCTCTCTCTCTTTTTGTCGGAAGAGATGATGCTGCGGTGTGGATTATTCGGTTGTTGTTTTCATTTCTGCGGAGAGACAGCTCTGCGTTTTGTTATTTCAACACTTTTTGCTGGATCATGCGTTTATATCATCGTCGACGAGAGGAAGCTCGCGGTGGAAAAGTCTTTTTTTTAAACGGCTATTATTTTGTTCTTTTATTTTAGATGCGGATAGTGGAAGAAAAATATATAGAGGTTCAAATTTTAATCTCTACTACTGCGCGAGCTTATACACACTAACTGGCTGAATAGCATCAGTCTAACTGTGATGTGTATTATGAGGAAATAGGTGCGAAGCCAATTTCACGGTAATTGAGCTTCTCTCGAGAGGATCGACGATTATATAGCCTGTGAGAGATCTTTGGGCCGTTGTTGTGGCGCGCATTCAATAATGAGAGTCTTATTATTGAAAGCGATCGAGCGAGTGAAATAAATGAATGGAAAATGTTAATCGGCCGCGATGGGATATGTATATATAATGAATTTCGTGTAATTCATGTATATTTATATGTATACTGGCTCGCGCGCGTGATGTCTCTTTTATCTCTTTTGAGAACACGAGTGTTTATACCGATCGGGAAGAATCGTTTTAAAATATTTTCGTGTTTAAATGTTTTAACGAACGTGTTTTTTTCATTTAAAAATAATATACATATACTACTAAATGCATCACAGATTAAATTCTTAACCAGCATATCATACGATTGAAAAGTTAACAAACGAAACTGCGGCGGCAGCGGCAGCGGATGTTCGAAGAATGAATTTTGTTTATTGACTTACTCAGAAGATTCCATGAACGCCGCGCGTATGTAATACCGCGAGGTTTAAATTCTAAAAGCGACTTTGATGCGCTTCAGTCGACGTGATATACAAAAGACTGTTTAAACTGATGGGTCTATCAGAAGCAGTAAAACTATTCCCGGAGATAATCAGCGGAGTATGACGCGCGAAAGCATCAGAAAAAAAAATGTGGAGCTTTTTAGCAGGAACTTAAATATAGAGAAGATTCAAACTTTCCGAGCCAGACTATCGCTGTTCCAATGTATTGACACAGTAGCTTGGTTCCCCACATGTGGAAGTAATTTCGAGTGCAAACATTCGTGTGTCTTCGATGAAGTCGTTATTGTATAATTATACTTTATAGAGGAGGTATGTTGTATCAAACGGTAATCCACCATTTTTTTGCGATAAGAATTATTAGTGAAGTATATAAGATAACGAAAAATGTGTATAATAACGATTTGTTAGTCTCCTATAACAACATCAACTAGAACACCAACCAAACAACCTCCACCACAGACACATCCAACCAATAGACCAATTAAACAGATGTTCAGACCCGCTCAAGCCCATATATTATCTTACATGTCTCAGCTGAATGATCTGCCTCGTATCCTCTCGAGCTCGCCGAAGAAGAAAAATCGCACGAGAGTCTCGTGTTCTTCCCCCAAAACTGTATATAATTCAGCTCGAAAACTATATATCGCTTTCGATCCGCACGTGCAGCGACGCAAAACAAGACTGCGTATATACAGCG
>UCQR01003241.1:0-18057 GCA_900474235.1 Cecidostiba semifascia
AGAGAGAGAGAGAGAGAGAGAGAGAGTCCAAGTCTTAACTACCGGTCGAGCGGCTCTTTATGACGAGATTTTCTCTTTTGCGAGAATAATCAAAGCCTTCTACTTCCTATTGTTTTTTTTTCCTCTTCTTCTTCTTGCTACAACAGAAGCGATTCTGGCGACGAAAGCATCCCGTGTTCTGTTCAATTAATTCTTGCGACGTCGCTGCTAATCCTGATGGCGACGGTGGCTCTTTTAGCTCTTGGGGAAATTGCGCTTTTCCCGTGCGAAGCTGATGCTGATGCTGGAAGGATGAGATGCGGTTGGACTGCTGTTGTCATATTGAATCTTTATAGTGCAGGCGAGTGATAACTTTCCGGATGAGGAGCTTGATGGAAAACAGGTCGTCGGGTTATTTTTGTTTCGGAAAAAAGTGGCGAGACTTTTTGTTGGAGGTGTGAGGACACTCTTATTTATGAAGAAAACGTTGAAAAAATGTTTTATTTTTAGAAATTTTTATTTAAAACTGTTGTTAGTCCAGCTCTGTCCTAATTTTCAAAAAAAAATTTTTAATTTTGATTTCTAAAGGTCCAATACTAATCTTCTGTTGTCCATTCAGGAACATCTCGAGAACTGAAGTCGCGCAACTCTCGAGACAATAACGGAATACACACCCCCGACTTGAGCGTCGGCCAACTTGAAATTAAAGATCCGCATTAAAATTCCCTCGTTATAATAATACAGAACCTCGCGATGAGGAGACTTCTAGAAAACAAATTTTATCAATAAACAGACACACACCCACCTTCCAATTAAGCTCAAGCCACTCTCCAACATGCAAATTTCTTTATCACTGCATCACAGCTGCTTTCTGTCTCTTCCATACCGCGACAATAAAGTTCTCCCCCGCGTTCACAATTTCGATTCTTCGATTTCCTCTCTCTATAGAAGGTATATAAAGTCATCGACAAGTGCTGCTGGTAGCCGTACCGACGACGACGTCATTTCATCTCTTGCGCAATCAAAGCCCTTTTCCTTCCCCCCCCTCCTTCTTTTTTTCCACGGCTGAATTGCCATTCGATTTAACCTCTCTATCGCGCTTCCACTGCTGCTCTACAGTGATATATTCCAGCGGCTCTTTAATTAACGTGAAAATCCCAGCTTCTCTCTCTCTCTCTCGAGTGCGTATTATGCTCCCCCTTTTTTTTTTAAGAAAAAAACCTACTACACGAAAGAGGGTCGATTTACAGCGGCGATGAAAGGCTTTTGTTGGTTAATGCGCGTTTTAATAATATTTTATTTGCAGCTGACCCAGTTATATATACACGCTCTGGAAATTTTCGAGAAATTCACGTCGGAAAAGTAATGCGTTTATATCCTTTTGTTTCTCGAAACATGCAAAAATAATAATAATAATAATAATAATAATAATGATAGTAACGCCTGCTTCTGTTTTAGTAGATATGTATAACGTGTGTTGTATAGTGTATATGCAACGATTAAACGCAGACCGATATAATATATAATAGAACTATAATACACAACGGCTGCTTTCATCTCAATGCAGCCGCGTATAATACAACGGTTTCATTAAACTCGCCAGACTGTTTCAAAACTGACAAATTTATTTCCCGTTTATACGCGGCGCTATACACGTAACGTATTAGATACATACACCAGCTCTTATCACATTCCAGGCAGTTAATATTTATATATAGTCGCTGTAGGCGACGAAGCGTATAAAAATCGTAAAAACAGAAGAGAGAGAGAAAAGTAACGAGTTGTTAATTCCATGCGATAATATATATTTGAGAAAGAAAAAAAAGAAGCTCATCCCGAGATGTTGTGTAATAAAGCTTGTGGAAGTAAGGGGATGTGGAGCTGTTGGAGACGACACATAAGTACGTGACCGACTAACCGAAGCCTTATCTTTTTTTTTTGTCGAGCGTATCGTCGCGGTGTGATAAGGAGGATAAAAAAGAATATGTATACCTCCCACGGTCAACGACCGTCGAATATATAAAGTGGCCGGTGGGTCTATGTCTGAGGACTATTGCCATCAGCACGTCGTGCATTTGCATATTTTCAGTGTTAATATTTAGTTAATTAATTAATTTTTTTTTACCTTTATCGTTCGCGATATTATTATATTAGCTAAATGTAAAACAGATTTGTTCAAACACAGAGCACATGTATACACATTCTCGAGTATAGTATGCAAATGATCAAATATTGACTAATATGTCATCGGTCTGTACTCATCTCTCCAGCAAATATGCATTGAGAAACGCTTTTTTTCTCCAACTCGACCTATATCAAAATCGGAAAAAGAGTAATTTACATCACATTCAAAGACTACAAAGGCAAATGTTTAACGACGAAACACACAAACTCCAATCGAAATTTAAATACAAATCGATCCTCCAAGGAACTATACTTTTCCCCGCTAATTGCAACTTTACACGACGTCGGCCTCCAACACACATCGCGTATATATAAAACAGCTAGCCACAAACCCTGATTAATTAACTCGCGCGCAAGATCCTGCTAATACCTCACAATCAGTCGCCTTCTAACCATAACTTATTATTCCCCGTCTTAAATACACAACCTCGACCGAATAAACTACCGGACAATCGAATTCAACAACAACTCCTCCAAACTATATAATCTCTCGCTATTCTGTCCCATCACAAACAGACTCCCGGTGGTTAGTTCTTCTTTTCTCAGGTACGAAGGAGACACGTGTCTAGCAAATAGTCAGTCTCAATATATACGACGCAAACGCAATTAAGAACGTATATACGAGTCCGCACGAGCGCGTCTCGGATAAGGGAACCAACGAACCGCCCACGCTTCCGGACGCTATATACTGATTCGTACGGAAGTCGATTGGTATATATATATATACTATTGCCGGAAGGACAGCCGCGTGTATCCGCTGCTGTCTCTCTGCGTGAGATGCTGTGCTGCTGTGCTGTATATGTATACGCATGTGGTTGTATAGAGACTGATGGAGAGAGAAGGGAGAGAGTCTTTTTTTCATGCGAACTGATGGATTAAGGGTGTGGATATTTGGGACGAGGGGGAGTTGATTGTTCTTGAGGATGTGGGAATTGGCTGTGATGCTCTGTTTTATTAAATTCGATTTTTGCACGTTGATTATGTGGGATGAATTTTTGTTAAACTGTAATAATATAGGTATTGTACATTATTTTTAGAAGAAAGTATATCAGACAGAGATCCACGATATGGAATGTATTTTTCTGCTATTTTTCCACACATTCCGACTCTCTTTCACCTTATACTCGAGCGTTTCCAAGTCTTTTCAAAGCTTGCTCTAATTCCGCTTTGAAGGCGATCGAGGCTTTCGATAAACGCGCGGAAATTTCGAAATGGTTTGTCAATCAGTCAGAATCAGTCTAACACATATCCCTATATATACGCCGCATATGTATAGACGTATACACTCTATATAGCTATCGATTGATTTGAGATTTGGCCAGCTCGAGCGCGTATCTATTTGCCACAAAGGTGGTGTATCGCTGGCTGATATAGGTGGTTCTCGATTTACTGCAAAGAGAATATTCGGTATACCTGTGCACGCACGTAAATTTTTACAAAATATTCTTCATCTCTTTCAGAAACACTATAGTGTCATCAGAATTACATTTTTTACCTGTGTTTATGTGTATAATTTCACAAACTCATCTGACATTGCAGTGTTGACGCTTCCTTTTCGTCGAGTGACGCGCTTTAGATTAAAGTATCTAATCTGATATTATTGAAGACGTTAATATAATGTAATTTTACTAAATGTACATTTAAACACGGATCTATCATATAAAACTTTCCAAAGCCATCAGTAGTATTAGTTACATATAAGGTATATAATAATACACTATACGCTCGATTATACGTCCATAATTTCGTCGTTTTCACATCCAAACACAATAGCTAGTTCACGTTAAAAATAAAAATTCCTTATATTACTACATTTAGAAGAAAATAGCCTCGCAATTTATCCTCCACGTCCATCGAAATTGAATAAACAGTCGTAGTATACAGCACATAAAATCCACTCGAGATATATCAGTAATTGGGCCGACGACCACAAGTATAGCACAATTGCGATACGAATCGACTTGATTCGATTTTATTATTTCGCTGCAGAGGATGTATATACACACGTATATACGTCATTATAGATCGGTGGCCTTTTTTCTTACTCTCTCCGAGGGCTCGTATCGACGGGCTATTATTCGCCGAGGGTGGACGTTGTGTGTATATATACATCGTTACGTATAGTGGCATTATTATTTTTTCCTTTGTTGCGCGCGGCGATTAAACAGATGTGGCGGATAGGAATCTCGAGCGAATTCTTATTTTTTGGGGGTTTTTGTTCGAGGAGTGAATTCGTTATGTTTGACGTCAATTAGGAAACTGGGGATTCTGGAGGTTAAGCAGACAGCTCATGAATATTTTATTTAAAAAAATCCAGTGTATATTTATTAAAAATATTATCCGTATCACACACAACGCAGTGTATATATAGCTAATTACGAAATGAAAATGAAGCCTCTAATGAATAAGTAATTATATTATTCGAGCTTTAATCAACGAACAAATCAATGTACACACGCAAACATGCGATAATGTCCGTGAAATAATCGAATAGCTGTCTTTAAATATTAATAATGCATATATACAGCAAGGATTATTAATCAGATTTAATCGACTTAAGAATCGCTGTAGACACTTGTACAGAAGAAGCTTTACATGTGCAACGAGAGAGCCCTACCCTGAGCTTTCGTGACGTCGATCCATTTCTTTCTTTTTTTTTTTCTAAAGTCAAGTTTCTATGTAATGCAGTAGTCTACTTAAGGCAGTACAGTGTATACTTAGATTGGTTTAAATATTTTGCAACAAAGAAGGAAGTGACTTTATTGCAGCGAGATTACGTGAGGGATCAGTTTCTTTTTCAACTTTTTGACTTCTAGGAAAAGGTGTCGGTCGCATGCTGCACGATTCATAAATTATACTCGATAAAACTAATCGTATATAATACTCTCTTTTTCTTCGTAGAAAGAAAAGCTACGAACATGATATTTTTGAATAAATCAAATATATTTATCAAGAAAATTCAGTAGTCTATACTCCACACACATAGTCATTAGTATATACCGACCATTAACTCCGCGCTAAAAAAAAATTGAATTCGTAAAAATTAATCTCGTCCTTGTGGTGCATAGCAGCAGAGCAGCAAAAAAAATATATGCCAGCAGACAGTTCCTGCCCTTTTAACTTGCTCCATTTCAGTCCTCCGAGGAATAGTCGTATATGTATACACTGAGGTGGTTTTTTCTTGGACCGGAGATATCGACGTGGCTATTATTTGCCGAGAGGGTGTTGGCTAACGTCAGACTTTCGTATCGAAACATGTAGAATGTGTAGCTTGTCGTTTCATTGCAAATAGTTGCTGCTGCTGCTGTCCTACTAAGAAGAATCCGTTTTAAAGCGTCCTCCTTCAAGGCCGCGCATTTTCAAAGTTATTTTCAGCGATTCGGCGATGCTTAAATGTTTAAAAGTCGGAGTGCTTATACTTCGATAAATAATTTTAATTAATCTTCACGCGCACTCTCTGTAATATAAATACACAATAATATTCGAGCTTTAATTATAACGACGGAAAATTCAGCGACGCGAAGAATTTTCATGCTCTGAAGAATAATTCAAAAATAAAAAATTACAGACGACGAAAGTATAATTGCTCTAGCTTTGTGCAGAACGTTTTGCAAGAATTAACAACAATTTTCGACGTCAGCCTCTCGCGTTCGTCAATTATAAACCGCCGCAAAAGCTGCAACCCCGCGCGAGTGTGGAGTATATAAGCAATTCGAAAATAGACTCGCACAAAAGCTTTCGCACATATACATGTGCACACAGTGATATCATCAGTATACGTGTAGCGTGCGATTGTGTGTACACACACCCCAAAAATACATATCTTAATCAAGGGTGTGTGCCGGACACGAATTACCCCTCTGATATGCCGCACCTCGACATTATACAGCCGAAAAGGCCTTCAGAGGTCAATCGATAAAGGCTAATGTGCGGCTGACGCGCGATTAATATTTTTTTTTTTTTCACGCGGCGGCTCTCCTTTCTCTTTGGTGACTCTCGTGTTTAATGATGGAACTTTGTGACTTTTAACGAGCTATCTGTATATTTGCTTCGTCTCGATTTTCCAGAGGGAGTGTATACAGTTTCGCGCAAATATTAGACTCTGCTAATTAGACACGAGACGAAAAGTTTATCGATGTCGTAAAAGGCGCAGATAATAATAATACGAGTGAGAGAGCTTCGCGGAAGGGGAACGACGGTGTCGGTGCGACGGTTTATTATACTCTTTATGACTAAGCATTTAACTCTTGAGCTTTGTGGGATTAGAAATTCTTCTTTTTTTTTTTGTCTGATGGCAGGAGATTCGAGTGATCGGTCGTTGCGCAAGTGCGATAAGTCATGTAAGAGCTGAGGCGATGCTTCCGCGATTGAGAGAGAGAGAGAGAAAAGGTCACATTATTTCTACTTTTCGACGATGATGGTACTTTCGAATTCCTCTGACGGTTCTGTGTGTACATAGCCGCCGATGATTGCGGAAACGAAGTGGGATTGTAATGGCTTTGAGAAAAAAAATTGATGATGCCTTTTCGATGAATGGGTTTTCTAGGATTAGTGCTGATGCAACGAGGCGAAACATGTATTCGAGATAAAATGTTGATAAGTGTTAATCACACACTTTACTGCTGCGATAGAAATAATTAATTCTGAATAGATTATGTATATATAGCCTTATCGACGATGTATTCGAAAAATAGACTGTAGAAAATTAATATTTTACAACTAAAAATTATTAATAAAAATTAAAAAGAAAATAACGACTAACCGAAAAATCTTTCCATTTGCGTTCCAGATCTCGAGAAAACGATCGAGAACCTGTCAGCTGCAGCCTGGCGATGATCGACTCGTGATCGAGTCGAGGAAAGGTGCCATCATAGATTTATAGAGTAGTGTGGTAGCAGTGGCGAGAAGCAATTTGTAGGACAAAGGTGGAGGCCTGCAAGGCCGCGTCGACGAAGACGCAGGAGTCGTGGACAGCTTGGGGACCGGAGCCGCCGCCGCGAGGCCCCGGCGCACCGCCACCCCAAAGACCACGCGCTGGTGGCGGAGGAAACGACGGAGGCGACGCCTCGACAACGATTTTGGTTTGTATAACGTATATATAATTTTTAGATTTTAGTTTTATAGTTAGGTTGGGTTTAATTAGTTGAGAATAGGTGATATTCGATTGGACGTATCATCAATTAATAGAGTAGCTGCATTTTTTTGCTAAATTCAATTTTTATACGTTATTCAAAGTATCTGTACGTGATTATTCTGTATACAAATATGTAAGATATTTTTGTATTTGACATTTAATTTTGACAAACAATTCATATTGATCAGTACAAGGTTTCGCGCTGTAATTTTGTTCTTTTTTCATACATTTGAATTTCCCAAGTTAATATGAAGCTAATGTTCGCTCATACCAGGGTGGAATGCACGATACGGATATAAATAGATGACGATAGACCTGTTTTTATGTTACATAGCGTACTCATTCTAAAGTAGCGATACTCATTAAGGATAAAGCATACATTGTGCGTAAAACCGCCATTTTTTTCTTTTGTCCATGTTTTATCTTTTGTGCAAATTTCTCGGTGCCCCCTTTATTTATACCGCTCTTTGTGTAAAGAGTCTAAATTTGCTTTTAAATGGCTTTTCTATTTTTAATTCTTTTTTTTTTATTTTAGAGAGGAAATTCCCGTGTAGTATTGCACATTGTTACGTCGAGTAAAGCACTATAATACGTACTATTTTTAAATTGGAAACCGCGGTACCAACTTTTATACTTTTACGATTCATTGTTTGGCACACAGGTTACGTTATATTATCGTATATCTGTCATTTTTTGTTGAAGCAGTAGCATCTGGTTACTGAAATTTATTACTTTGACCGAACATTGAACTTGCCAAAAATGTGATATTTATAAAACCTATCAATTTTACAAAACTCACAATATTTTGAAACTGAAGCTAAATTTACATGCAACATCAAGACACCTTCAATATAGTTATTGTCATAGCCATATGACAACTTCATTAGCTTCAAGAAGAAATAATTTAAAATAAAAAATAATAGCAATTAAAATCAACTGAGAATCCAAATAAACAAATAACAATAGATGTGCCATATACAGATGCACTTCGAAACCTCGAGCACGTATTAGATCAGTAATAGAGTGCGAAACGAACAAAGGGCTACGGAGAAGATGGTACATAAAGCCGCAACAGAATCTCTTGGTCGTCTAACTCGAACTAAGGACGACTACGTGGAATCGAGATTAGATTCTCTCTGCTTTCCTACTCTCCGGGTTTCCTATATTCTCTTCTGCAAGTCCTTTAATCTTGATTCCACGTATTTCGTCCTTGCTTCGAGTTAAGCGAACAAGAGGTAGCTTCATCGGTTTTAAATTTCTTCTCCAACGCCCTTTCCATCATTACGTCACCTTGCAATTTCTAGGATTTCAGAATCAAGTCTATACATAAGCTTGATATTTAATTGATGCTTAAAAGGATCCTATACTGTATACTTGTATTATTCCCCAAACTGTTTTATCGATTGTATGCGGAATGGCCGCGTATTTGTTAAGAAATTACGTTATTAAATTCAAAATGTAAATTCACTTTCCATTCGTAATGATTTTATGATCTGGTTATACAAAATTTGAAGTTGATGTATCAACAACAGCATATCAGTGAAAATTACTGGAATGTAAATTTTTAATTTCAATTATTTTTATCGATGCATGCCTCGGTGTGTATAATACCGTTGATATGTCGACTTTAAACTCTGTTATACCGATCCATAATGTATTTATGGACGATAAATGCGTTTGAATTTTTCATCAAATCTTTTAGTTTATTAATAAATCTGATTCTTTTTACTTACACTAAGTAGATTAGCGCAATCTCAATCTAATTTTGTTGAACGACACGTCAACAACCACAACACCACACCATCCAACATTAACCCCTTATCATTTTTCTCAAACCAACAGGGCGGCGTTCGTGACGAGGAGGCGAGGTAGTGCGCGGCTGCGGCAGCAGGATGTTCGGAGTGATCTGCCGACGCAACTGGGCCCTAAGGCTCTCGATCGTGCTGAACGTCTGCGTGTTGCTCTACGTGTGCGCGCACTTCGGGGCCGTCTCAGGGCCTTGGATCGAAGAGGGCGCTGCTGGAGGGGCCAGTAATTGGGCCGCCAATCCCAACTCTATATCCGCTTCTTCAGCCCAGGATGCTGCTCAGCTTTTGCAGCAAGAGGGAACCCAGCCGAAAGCCAATGCCACAGCTGTGTCGACCTCAACTGCAGCTGCGGCTGGATCTGGAGAAGTGAAGACTGCCGCTGCTGCTCAGGTGGATGGGAAGCTTGAGAAGACGGGCAGCAATGCTGTTGATTTCAAGGGGAACGAGACGAAGATTGTGGAGTCGAATGCTGTTGAGGAGAAGAAGGTTAATCAGACGGTTGGTAGCTTTGAAAATGTTTGTTTTGATAAAAATTTTGTGTATAACTTTTACTACGAGTGTATCGTCTGTATATTAGCTGTTGATATCGTTGGAGTGCAGTTTAGTATATGCATATTATGGTATATCTCTTGCGTATTAGGGACACTTATAATCTTCGTTAACCGGTTCAGTACCACGGCCAACGGTAGGAAATAGGCAATATTCTCTACAAATTTTATCTGTAACGAAGCGTTTATAAGTAGAAATTCATAGTTTAAAATTCATCGTATACATGATACACATACCTACCTTTTATAAGTATATTATCATCGGCATCAATAATCAATCATCGGCCAAAATCAAAAACAATCCGAACAAAACACATAACTCACATACTCCAGTAAACACATTCCGAATCTCCCGACACAGAATTTCCTCTCCGACATCGGTTGAGCGGCAAACCGATAAATATTGAAAGTGCAATCAGCATCGCGTAATTAGAACATAACCCGCTAAAACACACGCTCGAAATTGGCCTACGCGTATATGTATATATACAGCAACAACGTGTGTTCAGGCATATCATTGCAAGTTGCTCGCATGAGCGCTTGGATTTCCCTCTGGTATAGCGCGAAATTAAATTTTCGTCGCGCTGCTAAGTTGATAACACAACAGTTTAGTCACTGTCGAGTCTATTAGTTTGCTGATATGCCGTTGCTGCTGCAGCTGCGAGAAACTCAGTTTATGTACTGAATTACCTTGTTTTTCTTAAACGCTGTAATATTGTTTCAACTCGCTTATATATTATGTGTATGATGATTCTGGCATTGAATTCAATACGATGAAATTTTTGTATAATTGAAAGCAATTGAGAAAAACGAGCTCACGTATACGAACTGATTTCCTGATGCGGATATGAAGCGCGTGTGTGAAATCGGATAAAATTCAGTGAAAATATATATGAAATATAGAAGTAAAAACTCTGCAGCCATGTGGAAAGTTAAAATTGAATTTCCAGTGTGTGTGGCGCGGTTTAATCCCTTGATTATATTGCAACGGAAAAATGAAAAGTCAATATACGAGTAACAGAGCCGGATATATGAAGCTGCGGATTAACTTACAGCGAAGTTAAATTTAATATGAAAATTGAGCTCGCCGTGTGTAAACGTTTCCTCGAATCCAAAAACAAACAGGTGTATACCTAAAACACACATACACACAGTCGAATTCTCTCTAGTAAATAGACAATAACGAGAAAGGTTAGTGAACCGCGTCGTGTATAGCACGTGTGTATATATACTCCACTCAGACAACTGGTCATTCATTCGCATATATTCAAATCGTCGCTTTCGCGTATAATGTTGACACGATCTATTATTAGAGCCTGACGATGCGCGAGCGTTAAAGTTGAGATTCCGAAGAGACTATAATAATGCGAGAGCTTTAATCGTGTGATTATTCACAGCAGGTGAATCAGAACAAGGCGAAGAAAGAATTGACGCTGCAGGAAGCGATACTCTGCAACGATAAGTCCTCCGAGCCGAAAACTGCACAGCGTGGTGACTACTGGGTGCTTTATAATTACGTGCCGATGAGCATGAAGGTCAGTGTGTGAATTTTTTTTTACATGATGTTTTTTTTTGTTATCAGCCAGAAAAGATACTCAATGTGTGAAATATACTTTGAATTTCACTGCAGTTCGACATGTGTAAATAGTAAATTGTTAATAAAATAAACGTGTTACCATTAAAAGCATTAACACATCAGTCGATCATTTACATATAAAAATAACACTATAATATAACTGACCTCTAACGAATGTACACAGGTGCACTGCTGGGAGAGCGTGACGTACACAACGCATGCGGACTACACGTTCCTGGACAACCTGGAGCCGCTGCTGGACAGGTGGCGGGCTCCGATATCGATAGCCCTACACGCGCCTGGAGCCGATTTTCCGCCTACGATCGAAGCCATCAAGTACGCGCGTAGCTGTGGTAGTCCCCTCGTCGCCCAGCTCGTCACCTTCCACGTCTACTTCAGCAGCAAGCACGTGCCAAAAATGGTATGTGTGTCTCTAACCCCTTTCATAGTGTTTCAAGTTACACACAAATGTTGTAGCACTTGATTAATGAGATCGAGGCTCTTGCCTCGAGAGCAGAGAGAGAGAGAACACTGTTTGCTCGATGGGAGGTTATACTTTGGCTTGAGGTCAGAGAGAGATAGTGTTTTTTTTTCTTGTTTCCACGAGCAACGAGATTGACTTTATACGCATCGTTACAGGTGTAATTATGCTCGTTAGCACTAGATGCAGGTGTATTGTGTCGTGAAAATTGGAATGATTAATTAGAAACTCGCGCTACATGCGCTTCGTTCATCGAAGTAGAATTAACCAGGGTCTAATCAGACGCCCACATCTGATCCGATAATACACCTTCCACGTGACTTCATTGAATTATGAATTTCCATCGCACTTATTCTGGCTTAATTAAGGGTGTTACTTATACTCAACTTATCCTGTATGTTATCTCGATTCGAGCATCAAAGTCGTCGTCACTCGTAAATTGTACCAAGTATACGCGCATCTCTACAAGAGCAAGCATTTCTCTCCATAACACACGAGCGATTACTTTTGGACATATAACAGCCGGTGATAAATTAATAACGAGAGAGAAAATTAGAGCTACTATAGCCGCACGTTCATTAAATTTTATATCCATTATATCCGGTAGCTTGGGCACACGATACTTGATCTCTCCGCGGGGGGGATAGAATCGCCGTAATTATAACTTTGATCCAGATATCAGTCGTCGAGAGAGATTGACGTCTAATTGTTCGCAATTAATGTGATCAGGAACTCTTAAAACGATGCATCAGCCACAAAGCGATAATCAGCCTCGCGTAACTGTGTTTTCTCATTGAGAAGGTATTTCAAGAGTATTATAAGAGAGGGGGATTGTTCGGTAGAAGCGTTTAGTATAAGTAGTGAGAGAAGGAAAAAACGGGAGTCCTTTGGTGTTTAACTTCCGCGTCTCTGAACGTCCGCGTAAATTCCACCCGCGCGAGCGTATAATTTTTCGATTCAATCAGCGACGAGGACCTGCGCGCGTGACGTCGCCGTATAGAAGAAGAAACGAGGGAGTGGAGATTGTTCTTTTATGTGTTTATAAAATTATAGCCATGGGGTCGTTTACGTTAGGGCTGGTATTTTTAAACGCAAAATTTTTGTAGATCTAACTAATGGACGCAAAAACTGCGTTATTACAAATGATCAATTATTATATTATATACACAGCCATCTACGGAAACAGCGAGAAGCCACAACGCCGTCATCCAAATCCGCATATCAAATCGAATTCCAGCCTAGCAAGCATCCGTCGAACGGCGACGACGTGAATTCCCATCGACAAATTCTGTGAACGCCTCTATACAATACACTCACAAAACAAGAATCCTCCTGATTTCCACTCGTCACATATAGCCACACACGCTACATACCTCGGCGACGACCGACGTCAAGCCCGTAAGAGCGTGAAGAAGAAGAAGAAGAAGAAAAAAAAACTCCGGCGCGCAAAATTTGTGCCGCGCTCGCGCGATTTCCATGACCTCGATCGATCACAGAGAGAAGCTGCTGCAGTCGGAGAAAGAGATGGAAAAACAGCATCAGCGACTTTTATCTCGCTTGCGCGTGTGCGTCATCATTCGCGCCGCACGGATTGCTCATCCTTTGCTGTTATAGAGTAGATGATCTCGTTTCTCTATTCCCCGATGCGAGAGGTCGTAATTAGGAGGGGCTTGGCTGTAGCTTCTGACGATTGAGGTGCACATATAGTGGTCGTGCCTTTTTTAGTTTGAGGGATTGGGGTTTCGAGCATTGCAATGTGTTGGAGAGAGGTTGCTGTTCGAGTTGTCACTTCCAATGGTAATTGAGTCAGGAACGTCATGTACTAGAAATGTTAAGTCAACGATTAAACGCGAACGAAAAAAAGTTTAGGTATTTATTCGGAAAATTGATATTGTATCGTCAGACTACTTTATCTAACGAATTGATCGTCTCCGTGCGTCTATATACACGTAGTTTAAATACCTCTTGACAAGATTGTCTCGTCGAACGCAACGATTAGCACGCGCGGCTATAAAACTGTTTCCACGAATCGCTGATTTTTTTCCAATTTCCTCTCGGCTCTCTTCGGTCTCTCAAAGCCGAGTAAGTATGTCGCGCTCGATTGTTTCAGAGGCTTCCGGTGCGTGGAAATTATACGATAACGAAAGCCTGCCATCCAGTATATACATATACCTATATACCATATTCCAAAGTTAACTTTTGCTATGGACGTGGAATGCGGCCGTCAAGCGGATGTTGAAATGGAAGTTTTGGTTCATTGCTAATTACGCACGCACAGTCGTCGCAGTGCTACTCTCACTTTTGCGAAATCCGCGCTTCTCTGGAAACTACCCGACCAGCGTGTTTTCATTTTTCTGCATCCGGGAAGTATTTTGCGCGCACATCTGAAGAAAACTCGTCGAACCAGCTCGAAGATCTTCGCTATTACTTGTGTTATACGTTTTGTTTGCTTCTTTTGGTACTATATAGGTTTTGGCTGCAGTGAAATAGGACAAAAATATTTGTTATAATAGATAAAAAGTACCGGAAGGTGTAACGTGAATTTAATTTGGCTTATTGGAAAGTACTTATCGAAATTGAAAGAATCTTATTCTCTTATCAGAGAGTATTCGCGAAGAAAGGAGAAACGCTCTGATACTACACTTACTCCAATTAAATTTGATCAATTATTCACGACTCCATTTCAAGTCTTCTCGTATACACATGGCACTTACTTTTTTTTAAATTTTTAACGCACAACTTTTTCATCAAACGAACTTCCAGACTGATCAAACAGAGTAATTAATACACAATTTCAATCTGCAATTCAACTGCAGTCGTACAATCAAATCTCTCTCGCGCAGCGAAAGCTCATCAAAAAGGAAGATTAAAATCCATAGCTTTTCCCGTTCTTGCGAGCATGAATACTTCACTTCACGACCACCGCATCTGTACAAGTTTCCCAACTGAGAAATATAATATAAACACTGCAGCAACTCGCGAAACAGAAGTAATAAAGCAGCGCGCCAGAGAGATAGTCAATTATTAAATTGCATCAGCGAAATCAGCCAACGAAACGCAAATGGTCTATAGTCGCTGCTGCAGCAATCCACTCGGCGAAAATCGACCTACTACGACTGCGTGTAGCAAACGACGACGACAACGACAACGACGAGGACGGTTTCCGTACAGTGTCATTATCGTCCATTGAGAAACGTCGATAATAATGTAATAAATGAATGGGCTTCAAATCGAAATGACGTTATTATATAACGCAATATCGCTACCTGGCAATCTCCGCACGAGAGCTGTAAGCGCATGTTATCTGTGTATATAAAGCAAGCGGGAAATGAGTCGTGCCTATTTTTTTTTTTTACTTTTGTCATAAAGGGAACTGCGCTATACGCGCAGTCGTCGAAAGTAAATAAAATACAAGAGCGAAGCAGCGCCATTATCTTTAATATTCGCCGGATTGATTTAACCTTAGGCTTTACGACTTCCTATTGTCATGTATAAAGCTCTACGTAGTCGACTATCAAACGGAATTATTGCTGCTTTATATCGTTAATATTAATAAAAAGTTAATACTCGAGAGACTCTATAGCTGCGACTGTTGTAAAAGCGTCTGCATCGATTTTTCATTTGAAAATAAAAGAATCGCTCTGTGTGGTGCAGTTGGTTAACGTTTTCTACGCTGTACACGCAGTCTTTTCCAGTCTATTTTTAAAGGAGTAGGTGAAGCGCAGGTCAAAACTTATAGCTCGTGAAGGAATAGCGAACAACAAGTTTAAAAATTGAGTGATTGACGGACGTATACGCGATTTCAGCTTACTTGGCTTACACTGTATGCAGCGAAAATAAACGGTTTGAAAATCGACTGATTTGTGGGTGTAAAATGAAAAACAAAGGGTTGTGTTATCATTGCCAGACCTTATCTATTTAGCTGCGATATGAGCTTCGAATGACGTCAAGTACGTTTATGAAAAATGCACGACACCGGGGCTCGACAGCATTGACAATCGTGTCAGTCGAAGCTATTTTCATGCATCGGCATTTTAGCTGTATAAAAGGGCTGTTTATTTTTGTTACGGTTTTACTGAATAATGAGGTGCACTTTGCCCTAGTGGTAGTTGTGTGTATTGCCGAGATTTCTTCGTTGATAATTAATGATTCGAGCTTATTTCGATGTTAGTGAAATTTAATAATGTAGCTTTGGAAAAAGCTCTTTGTCAACAGGGTTTAGTTTCCAGCCATATGTCATCAGTGTGTTTTTCTGGTATACAAATTTTTTACCGAGATAGGTCGATTCATTTAGATTATATTCTATAGTAGTTGTTAGATTCATAAAATGTATCGCCGTTTTTATCTTGTTTAACTGAGATATGAGCGATAAAGACGTGAGATTGTGGAAAATATTTTAATCGTGTCGAAATATCGATCATATAACAAGGATATGGTGCATTTTTACTATTATTGTTCGCGCGCAACAGAAATATGTCGTCTTGATGAATAAAGACGTGGTCTCTTAGTTCAACACAGATTTATTTAGGAAGTACTAAGAATAGCTTTCCTCTTGTGAAAAGTAGAGCAACATTTGAATAAACGAGTAACAAGTTTATATTTTTACTTTTAAACCGTCGTTTGATTTAAATCTGCTATATATTTTTTCTAAGTGTTTGATTTTTTTTTAATTTTCTTTTAAAAACAATTGAATGAGTGATAAATTCTACTTCTTGTGTATTTTTATAACATTTTTTTAACACGAGCCTTTGAGCAAAAAATAACATAGCAATACATAAGACGCTGTTAGATTGAAGGTGAAATAAAAGCAAAATGGTCGAAAAGTTTCAATGTTATAGAAAAGCTCGTATCCTTCAAAATCCCTTGACAAAGAAAGGGCTAAACACACTGAAAGTTCTAAGCATTACTAATAAAAGCCAAAGTTAGCCGAGTTTTCGAAATAGTTGGGACAACGGCAATTTTCTCTCTTCTTCTTTCTTATCTTAGGTCATTGAGAAAAGTTCAAACTATTACAAAGTATCCGGCGCAGCTATAAGAAACTTTGATTAATAAAAGAAAATTATTTTATTGATCGCTTGATAAACTTCTGTATATTTTACGTTTTCTCTAGAGTTGTATATATCTATGGTGCATATGTATAATTTTCGAATTATTATACTCCAATTCCCAAACGAATGTTTGATAGTAATTATAACTATATTTACAGTTGAATAATTAGCGTAATGTAATATCTTATTTCAACATACTAATAAGTATTTAATTTCAACAAAAGTCAAAATATTATATCTTTAAAGAAAATCAATTCGTTCGAATAAATTAAAGTACATTTTTTATTTAATTCCAAAACTTCACAGATCCCATCGGGTGAAAAGGTTGCCACGGAGCGAGCAAACTGCAGCAAGCCAGCACCCTGGGTGAACGTCAACGCCGCCAGTATGTACAAGAATTATCGCAAGCTCCTGTACCCGGTGAACGTCGGACGCAATGTGGCGCGTGAGTCTGCACCCACAAGGTACGTCCTGGCTAGTGACATCGAGCTTTATCCCAGCCCTGATTTGCCGGCCAAGTTTCTCGAGATGATCCGGCGCAACGATCAGCCAGCTCTGCTCAAGCCCAATCCCAAGGTCTTCGTTTTATCGATATTCGAAGTCGACGAGAAGAGTCAGCCGCCCGCCAATAAGACGAGACTGGTTAGTTATTTATAATTTTTTAAACCAATTTTTGTTTTAATATTTGATAAATACAATTTTGTGGATTTTTAAAAATGATTGTAAAATGTTAATGACTAAAATATTTGGAGCTGCTTTAATGGCCAATATAATCTGCCGATTTTCTAACTGCGTGAATAAGTATTACGTAATCGTTTATAAATTGAAAAGAAATAAATACAAATTGATGCTGAAATAGAATGTTGGAACGTTTTACTGATTTTACAAAGGATCGTAAAGTTTATAAGTTCTGGTCCTATAAAATATATTGATATTTGTCTATTATACGTTTTGTAATTTTTAGTACCACAATCATGATTCTGCAATCAAAGCATTACTCAATACAATACAACAACAAAACTAGATGAAATCCATAATTAACAAGGAAGAGCTGATTTATACAATACTTTAAATTCTGCTCCAATAATTCTTGTTTACTTGCGAAGTTGTATATATTACATCATTCGAAAATTATAGCAAAGCTACGACTAAGGTATTAAATTATTAATCGCAAGTTTTAACGACTTCAACACAGCTGAGTGACAAAAGTTTTCGATGAAAAACGTATAAATTGCTGCAACGTTTTAGTGACCGTAAACCCAAATTCGCATTTTAACTAGTTTTAATGAACCGTTAAAT
>UCQR01003242.1:0-17977 GCA_900474235.1 Cecidostiba semifascia
ATGCACTGCATATTTTATATAAAAATATACCTATAGTTATTAAGAATACATTAAAAGTTTATTTTTATACATGACATAAAAACGATGTATGTACTTAATCTATATATCTTTATACATCAATAAAAATACATTTTTTAATCATGAATCTATAATAAGTGTGTTCTT
This sequence comes from Cecidostiba semifascia, assembly GCA_900474235.1. Lineage (NCBI taxonomy): Eukaryota > Metazoa > Arthropoda > Insecta > Hymenoptera > Pteromalidae > Cecidostiba > Cecidostiba semifascia. Next base: position 166 of record UCQR01003242.1, read on the forward strand.
CTTCACCAACGTAATCGTATAGCTATAATTGGTTTAATCAGATTATAATTAATGTGTTCTAAAATTACAGCGCTTCTGTTCTCCCTATATACGATTGTCGTACTAGGAAATTGAATCCTTTAATTAAAACCCCGAGAAATCCTATCATTTCGCAGTAATGCATTCATTCCGCAAAACGAACATTATATATTAGCAGGGAAGAAAGCGAGCAGTAATAAATTCAACTCAATTTTGAATATGCAACGCAAAGGATGTCTACTCTGCGCTCCTCGTGTATATTGCAGAAAATGGGATCACGTTTATTTTCTTGTGCAACTATATTATAATACGCGCGAGAACACCTCGTGGGCAGATTACGTTAGACGACGAGGCGGAGAGTAGTGAGAGTATATGTATAGTGAGTCATGCTCGCACTTTGAACTCTCCCGAGATGTGCCTCTGATGCTATCCTTCGCGCAAAAAGTAAATGACTTATTTGTCCTCCAAAACTCGAAAACTCCAAATCAGACGCGCATAATATGTAGTTTGATTTCGCCGCGCTAAATTTGAATTTTCGAACGTTAATGTATATAGGTATACTGCCATTTATACGTGTATATAACGAGAAAGTAGCGGTTACGAGAAAAATAAAAATCGAGAAGGAAAATCCGAGGGCAACTCATAGCTATAACGCATCGAGATAACGGTCGATAGACACATCGCACAGCATTCGCAGCTCGTAGATAAAGCGCGTCGGCTCGCGGCTCGCAGTGTCAGTTGAATTCGATCCCCGGTGCCGCGCGGTCACAGCCCCCAACATATAAGTAACACACATAACCTGTTGAACGCGCGAGTTGAGCGTCGCTTTTTATCTTTCTCTCTCTCTCTCTCGCGCTTGCGCGCGCACACTCCTCTTTCTATACACACACACATATACCTGTATAGGTATAGTGGATAGAGCGCGCGTTGTTGTGTTCACCGCCTTTCTCCATCAGAGCACAGTCGCGATCGGACGAACGCCCCGTGTATACACACTATACACCCTGCGTTATATATTCCAGAGGTTTCGTAACCTGTTTTGCTTTTCGGCGTTGCTGCTGCTGCTGCCCTGCCGGCATCTTATCCACCATCTTCTTCTTCATCTTCTTCTCTTGTCTTTCGGTATAACCGACGCCGCATCAGAGAGAGTTATTTTGCCGCGCGCGAGACGCTGCTGCTTATAACTGCCATTGAAAGGGACGCTGCTGCTTCGACGCTGCTTTAGTGCAACGGACTTTTTTCGCCGAGGAATTCCAGGATCATAAGATACACACCGCACATATAACCGTCAAGATGAATTGCGGAATGGAGTGCGTCAAGTACCTGCTCTTCATATTCAACTTTGTTTTCGCCGTGAGTATATAAATTCGCATTTTTATTGGTGATGTTTTTTTGGTATCGTATTTATAAGCGTATTTCCGAGAAGTCGGTTGTTGTCGTTGTTTTGAAAAGCGACGCAGAGCCGGTTTTCGTGACTTGTACATAATAAATAAGTATATAAAAGTCCTGAGCTCCGAAGAGTGCGGATTACGTATTGCTATCCGAGTTTACGCATTTATACGGTGTATCACATATACGTACCTATATAGAGCTGTATAAAGGGAAACGTTTTGTAATCAATATCCGGCAAACTCGTCGATTGTTGACGGGTTGATCGAATTAAACCGGACGAAATCTCGTTGATTTTATAAACTCATCTCGCCTGCGGTTTTAATGAAAATCTCGTATATATATGCTCATATTTATATACCGGGAACCAGCGCTTCCACTTACAGCCAATCAGCGCAGTATTATATCCGGCCTTGTTGCGATATTAGATTCCGAGAAGACTCTCGACGCATATAGCTCCGATTCGAAAATTATGTTTTCGTGCATAACTTCGATATATAGATATATAAGCGAATTGACAAAGTGAAATAATTATAAGAAAACGACTCTTGATCTTTTCAAGAAACGTACTGCGCACGAAAGTCGGTGGCGATTCATTGAAGTTTCCGGAGATGAGTCATCGCCGGTTCCGGAGTCGTAGCGTCAAGACGGGAGCAATTCGTTTTCGATCTCGGAATAATTGTTGTTTGTCTCGCGCGTCCGACTCGATTTAAACTTTGCGAAAGCTTCAATAAGCTGATGTACAAGGGGAAGCTTCGCTTCTGTACACTATACCTATATACACGATCGAGAATCACAGCAAGTGTCGTGTCGGGCTCGTCCGCTTTGAAAAAAAAAAAACAAAGGGGGGTGTCTCTCTCGGTACAGCTATGCACGCGCGCGCGACGATGGTGTGCGTTTTTTGTTCTCGCGGTGTCAGATGCCTCGCCTTCGCGCAGCTATAGGTATATACTATATTTATAAGAACGGGGACAAGGACTGTGCGCGGAAAGTTTATTCGCTCCGCGGAGACTTTCTTCAAGTGAAGTACCTATATCGTAGGTATATACGCAACGCGGCTTGCGTTTTAAACGGTCTCTCGCGCGGAGCAACGGGAGAGAGAGAAAAAGGGGGTCGATCGATCCTTCGATTTTTCCATTTTCATCGGGCAAGCGGCCACTTATCAGGAAGCCGCCGCCGCCGCTGCGTCGACGCTGAAACTCACTTAGCCCGGCGGGAGAAACGGCCCCTGGTTTACTTACCCTATACACTCTCTGCTTTATATGTATATATTGATTCTTCTTGATGAATACGCGGCTTTTCCAGGCTTTTTTCAATCGCGAACGCGCTATACTGTATATGCGGGGAAAATAACGTTTTCTCCACCCCCGCCACAACTATATATACGACGCACTATTTTTTTGTGCCTCTATTCTTTTACCGCATGCGTCTATAAGGTCTGCAGTGATGATGGCTTGACACTTATTGCGTTGATTATTGAAGGCTGTTGAAAGCGTTCTTCTTTTACTATATTTTTACAGCCGTCTATTCGTGGATGCTCGCAAAAAGTAGAAATTAAATTAGAGTACTTAATTATTTTTTTTTTCTTACTGTCCATTCTTAGCTATAAATTCTGTTACTCACCGCGCAAGAGAATGGAACGAGCAAAGTATACGTTTTAAAACAGTTTATCAAACCTCTATTGCGAGATAAAAGCACAAATAAATATTTGTTTCGAGCACAAAAAACGCATTGATACACCTAATCGCGAATGAAAGTGATACTGGCACTTGCGAAAGTGAATTTTGCGATATATTCTCGGTTTTCAAGTAGAATTCCGAAGCAATTATTGCGAGTAAAAAAAATTTTAATTAGAGACACTGAAGTCACTATCTATTATTGCACGCATATGAAATTAAAAATATAACATTCATAGGGGAGTCGAGATGGATCTTTCATTTAAAAAAAAAGTAAAGAAAGTGACTTGAGTATATGCGAACAAAGAGAAAAAATGACGCAATTTCAATGCAATATAAATATTACGCGGCGGTAAATTATGAAAAAAGCGTTAGCGGCCGTTCGAGTCTGCCTCTAAAAGCTTTTTTCTTGATATATAGTATATGCGCTAGAGTGAACTTTGTACGTTGTTTAAGAATAATGTGCAGTACCTTAAAAAAAGAATATAGGCTATTAGGGGCTTCTTTTGAAAGTAAGTGTTGCTTTTCAGCTCTACAGACGAGCGTTGTTTTCCTGCCTAGTTATTACGTAGTTCTCGAAAAGTTTGATCCCTCCAATTTACTACATGTGCAGAAATAAATCAATCTTCGTTTGCTGAATAGCATTTTTTGGCTATTAAGATGCATTAAGACAAATTTTTAACAGAATTGTAACGCGAAATATCAGGTGTGTACAGGTAAATTAGAAACTAGAAAAGCTATTAAATTATATTAGTTTTTATCAAGTAAACCATTAATTTTTTTACGTTAAAAGCGTAATTTTGTTTTTCATGCTTCATACCACGAACACCTTAGTTGAGCGCTCGACAAGGTGTTCGGCCAATGACGACGACTCACGTTTATCTTCAACGATATATACTGTTAGGAAATGTTCTATATTTAGCCGTTACACAACTTACAGGAGAACAATCACGTATCAATGCTCAGATGAGTCACGTGTGATTCCTACCTTATGACTGATAAAGCGGTATCTAATAAAAGAAGTGATTCGTTAATTTCAGAAGAAAAATCCAGAATAGTAGATGCTTTGATAATTATACTTAATACTTAAAAGCTATTATACTTGAGTTCGGAAAGAGAAGATATCGCGATCGTATGGTTAAAAAAGCGCAATGTATAGAAGGACAGGATACTTTGTATTCTCGGCAAGTTTTCACTTCTCCTTACCTTGCTGAGGTAAGCGAACGAGTCTGCTCTATACGCGAGGTCAAATCGCAATTGTATTTGGATTGATATCCTTTTTGACCTTAAAATATTTAATTATATGTATAAAGCACACTTCGTAAAAGCTTCTGCTTATATTGGCTAGTTTCATTGTCAGCTATAATGTTAAGAATATTTTACTGTCTTTTCGCTCTTCGCAGTGTTAATCATGTATTATTCAGTAAAAATAAACTGTATAACGTATATATGCGAAAGCCAAGAGCTTTTTGCGGGAATATTCTATTTTTACGTCCGTGTCAACGTCGTCGAACAATCCGAGTAACACGTATATTTCAAAAAGTCCGTAAAAAGTTTTTATTAAAGCGCTCTCTTTATATCCGCGGGTCTTCAAAGGCATACTGTATACGCGATACGGACATGCAGAGTTTTCCGAACTTTTAATTTAAACCGCACGCTTCACACTGCAAAGTTATTGTATTCTTTTTTGACAAGACCAGCTACTAACACACACAATCGAGCTTCAAAGCTTGCCATTGTAAAAACAAAAGTTTTCGTGTTACCTAGTGATGCGGTGTTAAAACTTTGTTTATTATAAACATTCGCCGAGAGTTCGTGTGTATCTTTGCTCGATGCATCTGACAAAGAATGACAGAACCGCGCGAATGGCAAACTTCATTAAAAGAGGACGAAATTAAACTTGGACGCGACTGAAAAATTAACAGATGTTGGATACAGATTGTTAAAACGGAATTGATAAAAGATAACGTGTTCGTAATCAAATTTCCTATCCTTGTAGCCAGAAGGACGCACAAGTATAGTGAGAGATATACTTCTGAGTACACATTTTTTATATCTGTGATTACCGTGCAATCATTAGATAATTTATTTATGGCAAACTGTATAATATTTTTAATGGGCTATTTTATTTAATATTTGTAGATAAATCGAGTCGTTTGACCCCTGTTTCTTCACATTTACTTCTTTTTCTAATACAAGTTTATCTTGTATACTAAAATGTTTCAGATAAATCAGAAAATATGTCTTACAAAATTCAATCCCACAAAGTTTCAAGCCAAAAACATAATACTAACTTTAATTCGTGAAATGTAGTGCATCTTATTCGAAAAGGTGGAGTAAACCATATATAGCAGAGGGTAATGCTCCTCTATTCGGTGCAGATGTAGCGTTGAACAGTATACAACCGAAGGTATATCTATGTAAAGTAAATGAACAGGCTAGACTCTGCAGACAAAGCTCTCTAGGTACTCTAGCAGAAGAGAAAGAGAGACCGAGTAGCAGCTAGTTGGCTGATATTAATTCTACGAGAGAGCACGGAGGCGGCATCATTCTCTCTTGTCAAATCGTCTTCAATTGAGGTTCTGGTTTACTCTCGAGGTGGGAGCCTTCAAGCCTATGGACTTAATTTGCGCTACTTCTCTGCACTGGCGAAAACATTTCTGCTGCCCGATGGCTTAGACAATTTTCGTACATAACATATAGTTTTTTAGGCGATTTTGTCGTTGGTATGCACTTCTAATAACGATTATTTTCAATTAAGGAAATCCACTCTCCGATATTTCTAGAGATTTTAAAGATTCACGTTAGGTAGTGGGTATTGGTTTCTAAATTAGAATTTTCTTTTAGAACGGAGGATAAAAAAAGAATGCTCGAAGCAGTCTACTGTAAAAACGTATCCTAAAATTATCGACTAATCTAAACAGGTATTATCTCGAATAGAAGCCTTGAAACTGGACGTTGGTTAATATTATTATTGATTGTGCTTGTGTGAAAAAAATCTGTATCCGGAAATCTGATCTTCTCTAATGACCTTCTTTAAATGTGTAGGCAGAAGTATAAATCTTCTTTTAAGCAATTACGATCTCATATCGATTAGAATCGCTTGCATACATTTTTGTATTATTAATCCAACACATTGTTATGATGCTAACTTTACATACACGTTGTTGAATAAAATTCAAAATTTTCAGTATAACTTTTATACCGGTACGATTTGATTATTGTTATGAATAAAAATAGAATGCATATGTCGATGCAAATACATTCTATTGTTTGCTGTAAAAAAATCTTTGTTTTCCACTAAAACAAACAATCGGACGGGTAGGAATGAGAGTTGATATTAGTATGCGAATTCGCTGCTTTAAAAAGATACATAAATATAGTCAGTTTATAAAGATGAAAAAAAAAAATATATAAATTTTTATAAGTGTTATAATGTAATACATAACATAATATAATACAATATACAGCGGCGAATTTATTAAAACTTTACTTTTTTTAAAAATAGTTATACTTGATATAAAATTTTAACTATATAATATAGAAAAAGGCTCATATACATTTGATAAAGTTGTGAGAGCAGTCTGTATAAAAAAGAACAACCTTGGATAGAGCAAATATGTTTTACTGAATGGATATACATTGTATACCCGCACTGATGACGTATTCAGTTGAATCATATTCAAATTTCAACCTTCAAAATAACACGCGTGTTTATATCTACATCACGAGGGCCAGTAAAATTTTGATAGTTTTTTGCCGAACGTGTCGTAAAAAAGAAACATTCAAAACCGACGCTTGACATTGACAAAATATTGAAAACTTTAACTTACGCACTTATAACACATACGCAATCGGGTAATTATGAATTTTGACTTTAAATTTTATCGTCATTAAACTTTCCCGTTTTGCATAGGATATGCGAATTGAAAATTGCGCAATCGTATAACGAAGCTTTAATTTTAATCTAATTTCAGAGAGAAAAAAAAACGATATTCAACTCATACGCGGATGCGTGATTTATTAATAAGCATGAATAAGTTCGTGGGCGCAGAGCCACCGAAATCGAAGGCTCCCGATCATTCTTTCAGCATCGATTCCTGCACCGAATCGGCGTTTCTCAAAAAAAAATTCCCTCGCTCACCAGCATGCTATTCTCATCTTCCAAACAATCGAATCACGTCTAACTTTTGCAATCCTATAACGATTTTTAATTTCTCTATATTACACTCTCTCCTTCCTTCTCTCCTATATACAAACCTATCTGGAATTTCCAGACTCCCGTTCCCAAAGTCTCGAGATATATCCCTCTCTTCTTTCCTCTCTCTCTCAGTCGCGCCTCTCTTTGTCTCTGTCGTTTCCGTGCTATAATATAGCCTCTCTCTCTCTCTCTTTCTCTTCCACGCCTCGACGGCGCTCGTGCTGCGCGCCGCCGCGCCGCCAGGCAGCATCAGCCGGCGCAGAGAGCTCTCTGATGGCGTTCGTGAGCAGCGCGCATTGCTAATCGCCGCGCGCGCCGTGTGTTTATTCAGTTCCTCGCCGCTCGCTCGGCGTTCCTGACCCGTTCTCCGTTCGAGAGAGTATTATTACTATTATACAGTGCCAGTGCCAGCTTTACGTAGCAATAATACACGCGCATACACACACACACATACACTCGTGGTTATATTATATTATAATATAATATAAAACAGAACGTTTTTTCTATAAAACTCGTGTGTGCGTACAGTTGAGTGTGTCGCTCTTGTTGATTTTTGATTTTGTTCGAGAAGAAATCGGCTTCAAGATGAGTTGCGCGTCGGGCTGTATCAAGTACCTGCTCTTCATCTTCAATTTTCTCTTCGCCGTAAGTTTCTTTATTTTTTTTCTCCTCTCGTCGGCATCACGACGAGAGATGTTAAGTTACAAAGTCTTTTTTTAGCCGCGAGCTATGCGCGCGCGCGCCGCCGGTTTCTCTCTATATGTGCGCCTATTATAGCGCGAGAACTACGGAATGCGCGCGTGTAATTAATGTAGAGATGATGGTATCTATTCGTTTTATTATTGCTCGAGCACGAGAGAGACTGTATATATATATATATATATACATAAGCGTTTTCTAGAATGCAAGGACAGTCGGCTCAGGATATGCACTTACACGCAGAGAGCGCGCGTTTTACGTAAACGCAATTACATAGCGTCATTATTATTGAATCAAGTTCGAAGCCACACCGCGAGCGCGCATATGGAATTCCGGAGCTGCATCAGGAAGTTTGTTTACAACGACGCGAGAAGCTTGACTCATCGTGAAAACTGAAAAACGATATAGAAAAAAAAAAATAATTGAAAAAAAAAACTAATATCCGCCGCACCGATTGAATACGAGAGCAGCGGCGGCAAGTTCCTAAAAAAGGTATTACGTCGCAGCGGCGGCGTAGCGGCGGCGCGTTACAGGTGCCTCGTGGAGGAATTTTTTTTTCTCTCTCTCAGTTTCAGCATCAAGGCCCTCGCGTTAAATTAGTATTTCACTGCGCTGGAATCCTATAGAACCGCCAGAGATGGCCAGCAGCAGTTGGTGGTGTGTATAGAGTATAGGTATATAGGTATAGCAGCATCGGGAGAGAAGCCGTGTGCGCGCATTCCTTTCCTTTTCCTCGAGAGAGAGCTGGCTTGCGCGCCTCCACAGATCGAGAGACGAAGAAAGAGAGATATAGCCGCCGCTGCCGTATAGCCAGCGACGACTTGACAACAGCGCGCGCGCCGAGAAAGAAGAAGGGGATCACCACCACACAGCCGTCCTTCCTCTTCGACGCTTATAATCCTCCCATAGTGTATTATAAGACGTGGTATTCTATATATATATATATATATACACTTACGTTTGTGTGTATACGTCAGATTCGGATTCTGCGAGGGCAATACTGTATATATGTTGTTGGTAAACCCTTAGTAGAGAAATAGGCAGTATGGAGCAATACGTAGTGTATACGTCATACGAGATGAGTAAGATAGAAGCGCCGGCATCACGACAAAGAGCGGAAAAACCCGCGCGCGACTGCGGCCCGACCTCGTCGCATAAAACGCATTCGTTATATCGCTTCCCCTTTTGGATTTCGGGGCTTTTCCACCCCTCTCTACGCGTGACCGCGTACATATTATATATACTGTATATACCTATATATGTGGGACAAGGAAACACAAAGCCAAGAGAGAGAGTATAGACTTTTTTTTTTCGTCCATTAGGATATGCGCTCACATTAGTATATACGACTGTACGCGAGAGTATTTCAAGCTTAAAGCTCTCTCCAGAGGATGCGTCGGGCGTTAAGGAGTCGCTTTAGAGTGATATACGGAATTATATAATTGTATATGGTGGGCCGAATGTGTGTGTATATGTATAGCGAATACAAACGAGTATAGTCATTTATATACTTCCTGAATCGCGCTTTTCACACATAAGCCGGCTAATGAAGCTCTCTGGAAATGTTTATCTATAACTTTTTCAAGTGTTTTCTTTATTAGGAGTATTTTTGTCAAGAGTATAGTTTTTTTTCCGAGATTTCGTTTGAATTTCCGCTGCGAATTACGTAAAAAAAGCTCTCGCGCAGCTATACGGATATATCAGATATCAGCTTCGTGAATAATTTTTACGTTTTAAATATGCTTATCGCTAATCCGGACAAGTATTGATGGTCTCGGCGTATACCAATTAGCTTATGCAATTATCGAGGTAACAGTAGAATATTGATGAATTTCAGAATATGTATTGGAAAGTCGTCGGAGCACAGACGGTAGGACGGTTTTATGTCTTGAGAATTGTATTGTCACTTTTATTATGGTATACTTAATAATAATCTGGAGAAAACACGCTTGATGAATTTTCTTTTTCGTTACAAACTTTAAACAAAATTTTTTTAAGCATTACCGCAATGCGTCATTGGCAAAAGATCTGTATATAGTAGAGAGCGAAATACAAATTTGGCATCGGACACTCGCAATTTTGAAATAACAAACAAAAATATCAAATGAAAGCGCTATAGGCCGTCATCGGTGGGTTTTATAATTCCCTCGTGCTTATTTAATATGCTTCCTTTCATTTCATTTGAATGCGCTATAAATCGTGATTTATATTTATATCGAAAGACATCTGTGTGTCCGAAGCAATGAAAAAATAGATAAATTAAAAAAAAATATATCTCCAAGTTAAGTTGGCTGTTTTACGTCTGTCCATCCAGAGAAAAATAATACTGAATAATTAACTGAGGTGACTCGCGCTCGTGCAGAGAAAAAAAAATCAATGGATTCACAAAGGCTTCAACAAAGCAAAGTGTGTAGTCAAAGTGGAAAATTGTTTTCCGATAGCTATTTTCTTAACAACGGCAATAACTCGCACACCCGCGCGCGCTCCTGTAAAACATTTTCGAAACGTCAACTTGTACGTCTCTCTAAAACAATACAATTTCCATGCACATTTTCTCTTTTCTCTCATTTCAATCGCTAATAAAAGAATATACAACCATTACCGCAAACTGTGTAAACATCGTGTGCAGACAATTCACTAATCGTAAACATTCAAAGCGCATGTGTCTCTGGTCGATGATGATAATGATGATGATGATGGTGACAATAGTCACTGTCAGTGCATGTGGACATTACCCAGAGTTACGCGCGCAGAAACATTCGAGCGTGCGATGCCAACGAGCGAAGGTCGCGCGCGCGCGCGACTGGAGATTTTCATCGCGATCGCAACCGCGCGCTACTAACTTACACATTGATGTGTACGTCTATATATATATATATATATATGTGTGTGTGTGTGTGGGTGTGATGGGCGGGGCACGTCGTCGTCGTTTTTTTTTTCTTCTCCACTTTCGATTTTTTTTACATATATTATATACTGACCGCTTAGTAGCTCGGGATATTTCACATGTTTATGTAACTTGAAAAGTATAGCGATATTGGGTGGATATAATGTTCTTCCATCGATCGCCGCGCGTCATCCTTTTTTACCCACGCTTTTATTGCCCGTTGCTTATATGCATACGAATTAGGGAATTCGTGCCAAGTTATCGCTTCTGTGATTTAAGCTGTATAGTAGGATGTGATCGATTTTTATTTTCAAACATAAGATTTTAAAATAAGTTCCCATATATACATTTCTTTGGGCGTCGCGTTTGTATAATGTGGCAATTTGTCGACTAGACAGAAAATCCTCATCATATCCTTCTCGATTCTGTTTCGGTGAGAATAGCATCGGTAATCGAAGTCCCGAAGCTAATAATCGTTGGCATTGCAGCTCGACTAATTAATGACGCGCTACACACCTCTCATCGCTATTCACCAATATCATTTGCGAATTCCATTTCTATACTCACGCGCTTGCAGCATATCGAGAGTTCAATGGTTCCCGCGCATGTATGTATTGAAATGAAGCATCGATTATTCGCGTGTATGTGAGTGTTCGGTTCAAGTAAGAGAAAGGGCGGTTAATAAGTAATACGCAATTTCATTATTTCGTATACGCGTTGCGTTGTTGGTTAGCTTGACTTTTTCAACGGCGGAATAAAAGCACAAACGGTATAATTACCACGTGGCATATACGAAGTCTTTCGAATCGTCGATTTTATTGATATTTATTCTGATACGACTGCTGTATTATTGTCGCGTATACAAACGGATCGTCCACGAGAAATGTCGAGTAAAATATTCGTGTGATGAGTGTTTCCTGGTAGAATTTAATCGTTATATACCAGTAAAACTTACTCATTATACTTATGCGCATCGTTACGCGGCATTACACATATAACTATATAAACATTGCTCTCTCTATACTATAGTACCTTCCAGTTCGAGTTCAAAATTCGTTGCAACAAATATGTATTCCGGTCTCAAATGAAATTATTCATATAAACTGCACTTCAGAACATGGGCACATAAAGAGCAGAAATATTACGTGATGTATACAAACAAAATCGCTCAGCGGATTCCGCTCGTTGCAAAAGGAAATCGTTTAGGTACTTATATGTACTTATATCAAGAAAAATTTTCCCGCGTCAAAAGTATTGTTTTCACAAATTCAAGCGCGCGCGCAGCGCTTTTATTCTATACATATATGCCTACCGTATAATAGCACAGCCAAAGAGTCAGGGATTACAATTGACCAAGTGCCGATCGAGCTCTCTCTCTCTCTCTCTCTGGCCGAGATTTTTTCTTCCGCGCGTTTAAACGCGCTCTTCGTAGATACAGTATAGTGTAGCTTCTATTTTTAAAGCTACTACGACTCCGGGCTGGGCCGCTCTGCGCTGTGTTTATAATATACGCTCGGGACTCGAAATACGACTCTACTCGGCCTCGGATAAAACCCGCGAGAGATGATTTATCTTTCTCGAACGAGAAAACGTTAAAAAAAGACTGTTTATAGGGCCGACGACGTTGTTATTATATATGTCTCAGCAAGAGATGGTTTAATCAAGCGGTTTCGCGTAAAGCTTGCAGCACCCCCATATCGTGCGTATAGTAGTATATAAAAGAGAAAAGCTCGTCGTTAGGTTGCATATTATGCAATTGATCCTATGTACAACAGTAGTGGAGACGACGACACACACACACACACATATACTGTGCGCCGAGTATAGGAGAGCGATGTTTATCTTCATATACGGCGCATTTGCGCTGGACGTGTCCGATGATAAAAACGTATGTGTGGCTTTTCTCTCTGCGCTACAATATAGCATCAGAGAGCACCTCTCGCACGCAATGCATGTCGTTTATATATACATATACGTATATGTGTGCGAGAGAGCTATAGTTCGACGGAAGTCGGTTAACGTGCCACCGGATGAATTATTTGCACGTGTGCAAAAAACAAGAGGGAGAAATCGATGGGAAGGGACGACACACACACACACACACGAGACGCTTGCCTCGTGTATATGTGTGTATAATTAATTGTATATATGCTCTTCATTTCTAGTACTACATTTTTGCTATATGTACACACTCGAAAGCGTCCATTGTGTGCATACTCTCGAGCGAGCGGTTTGCCTTTTTAAATGCTAATTTCAAAACTAATGTCTTCTCTCTAGCTCGATATTATTTTTTTTCTCTCTCCTCGACGCGCTGCCGTTTATTTTTCCCTTTTTTTCCTGTATTACAAACTTCGTATTCATTTTGCGGCGCGTATTTTTCACGTTCTTGCGCGAGAAAAAACGCCTGGAAAATGAATCAGCGCGGCGGTGATTCATTCGCGAGTATTATCTGTACACATTTATTTAGGATTATCTTTTTGCACGCGCAACGAGTGCTAAGTATAAGTTGTCGCTTTGTGTAACGTCGCTAAGCCGTCTAATTGAAAATTAGCGCGAATTTCGTCAGTGTTAACGCAGTGCGTATATATTTATATCTCAAAAGATCATTACGTAAACAAAAGGTATATATATATATTATTCTTATATAAACTTAATTCCAATTTTATGGCGTGTATAGTATACGTATAGCAGCGCAAGAAGAAGAAGAAGCCTTTGTTATTCTCTCTCTCTCGCCTAGAAAACGTTGAACTTGGCTCGGCTAGTTTCATTGACCCCATCAAGAGAGTGTGTATACCTATATACCTATACACACGTTGCGCGCCTGCAGTCAACATATTATACCACTCGCTATACACACCGGCTGATCGATCGTGATATATCGCAATCCAGCTTATAGAATATACTGCAGCAGTTTTAGGCTTATATGTCGCGCGCCGCGTCGGTTATACACTCCCCAGAAGCTGACGTAACTCTACGCGAGCGCTACAGGTACATACATATACACACATATACACGTTATACGACAGAGTGAGACGTGGCAAACGAGAAAGTGAGGCCGACTCTGATGGGCATCTCACATGCGTGTGTGTGTATACAAAGTCGTCACCTTCAGACATCAGAGACGCATCACACACACACACACGCAGACGCACAAAACGAGGAGGGGACGAAATCGATAGCTCCTTGGACTACTTAAAACGCCGTGACTTTCAACGCGCTCGAGAGGGACATAATAATATAACGATAACAAAGGACGAAATTTGGGATTTTTTTTCTCTCTGCACACAGACAATACGCGAACGAGGCGAGTTTTCACGGAATCGTCGCTTGCGCGTACGAGAATTTCAGTGTGTGACTCAGTAGTATATGGGTCAGTCAAGGAAAATATATTTTGCACGTGGCTTCCATCACTCATATTATATATATACTGTCTACTGCGCGTGTCACTGTGCAATCGGTGATGGGCGGAACTAGATATATCGGAGTGAAGCTTTTTTTTTACGCAGATGAAAAGTTGTTGGTATACACTACTATAGAACTTCTCTAAACTGCAACTCGCGAAAACTAATTGGATTGCGCGGACATAGCTGCGTCGATTTTCATCGCGAAACTGTATTTCGTGGAAAAAAAAACACTGTATTCTATATCTGTGTACGATAAAATAATATAGAGAAGAGTATATATAGATGAAATTTTCAGGAAATTCTTTTTTTTTTCCTTATCTGACTCACACACTGCGGGGAAAAACAGAGTGTCTCTCTTATACGCCTATCTATATATATGCACCGCAGCGAAGCGTACAGTTGAGATACGTTATTCCACAGACTACATACACGTATATACTCGCGCGCTATGTGTGTGATGGCAAGATCGTATGTGTTATATAGATATAAACGACATACGAGTCGGAGCAACTTTTGTACGTGCTCTCGATGATGTCATCATCGAGACGGAGTCGTGCCGCGCTGTTAACGCTCGGCTTTCTGAACTGTCCTCTCGGCGTTCTATTACGTGCGAATATTGCGTGTATAACGTCGCTCGTTTCGTGCTTAATTTGTATGTATATATGCGTTGTTGTGCTTTGAAAATTAATAAATCTACGGCTTGTTCTTTGATTGTTTTTGTAATATTATATGCGCGCGTTTGTTGTATTGAAAACGCTGTTAAATACAATATACCACAAGGAGCTTGCCGTTTATTCATCATCGTTTGTGTATTGAATTATTATTTGCGGACGATTAAAGCAAAAAAATTAAAATACAAACTTTCTTTTGCAGTTGGGCGGATTGGCGATTTTGATATGCGGTATCCTACTGCAGATAGCCATATCCGACGTCAAGACGGCTACACCTGAAATTCCAACTTCGATGCCCATAGCAGTTCTCATTGCTGTTGGTGCTATCATCTTCATCATTGCCTTCTTCGGATGCTGCGGAGCTATTCGCGAAAGTCACTGCATGATCATTACTGTAAGTTTATATTATAATGGTATACACGAATTTAATTTCGAGTTGGCTTTGAAAAATACAAATTAACGATTTTTCATTTACAGTTTGCCGTGCTGCTGTTGACTCTGCTCGTCATCCAAGTTGCCGTAGCCGTATATGCATTTGTCCAGTTGAAGGGAGAGGATACCAAGGGTACATTCGAGAAATTTATACATGACATAGTCGGCCAATACTACGACGAGAAGAAGTATCAAGACGCCGTCAATGCTATGCAATCATTCGTACGTAAACTTTTAAAAATTTCATTGATATAACAAGACTTGCTAAGACTAGAGCGAATGTTATAATAAGAGTCTTTGTCTCTCTTGTGTTTCTTAAACTTGAATGATTGAAAATAAATTTTTTTTTTTATTAATCCTCGTTAATGTATTGCTTATAGGCCCAGTGCTGTGGATACAACGGTTACAACGATTATTTGAGTAACATCAAAAATGTCAATCAAACCCTTCCTTACTCTTGCTGCAACGTTAACGAAGGGAAGTATTGCGACGCTGCCCATATCGAGTTCAATCAAGGCTGCAGAGACAAAGTGTACAATCTCTACAAGAAGTTCTCAAATGGCTTGGCTGGTTTGGCCATTGGTATTGCCGCCGTAGAGGTATGTATTTTGAATTTCAGGAAATTTAATACAAGGAAAAAGAATCTTCATTTATTTATTTGTACAATTTTTCTCTGCTCTAGCTGATTGGCATAATCTTCTCGTTCTGCCTTGCGAATTCGATACGAAACGTTCAACGCCGAGGATACAAAGTTTAAAAAGTAAACGAAAAGGCACGCAAGCTTTAATTTCTTCAACCAGAAGTTTTCTACTTTATCCTAAATGATAGGTTAACGAATAAAAAGTGAGCGTTAAACACTGAAAGTATAAAATGGAAAATCACTCTAAGGTCTAAGTTCATGTTTTCTGAATGAAAAAAAAGCATGTACCTGCGCTACTTGTTGTGAAAGTACTATTTCTAAGACTCCACTACCTATTTATCGAGATGGCATAAAAGTGACTTTTTCATTCAAGAATTTCTATGCAATGCAACTAAAAAAAAAACATTGAGATATTATATGGTTCGCATATAATTGCCAGATTTTAATGATTGATCAATAAATGTTAAACACAAATAATATTAATGATAACAATAACGTCTGACCGTACAGTATAAATATTTAGTCTGTTAAGGAACACGAAGCTTTACCTCATTTGATTGAATTTTCTTACAGTTAATACAGAAAGCTCTTTGCACGTTCTTATCGTTTGTAATAATAAGATATACATCATAAAATTTGCATTCAAAATTATTGTTCATGAATATATATACATATTTTTTTGTAACTAACAAACTTGTAAATCAACGAAATGGTTTGAATTGAAAATATAATATATGGCACGTTGAATCCGTGCTGGATTCAATACATTTTTTGCTACTGAAGTTTTAGATTTAAGGTATTATATATATATAAATATATATTACACTAATAGTTGATAAACCAGTTATCTTTAAATACTTTTTTCATACAAATATATATAAAAGTATATATATTCGAAATATTTGAGAATGTCCGTTTCGTTTTATATTGCGCGTTCAGTGTCGAATTTGATCAGTTTAATGTTATAGTAAAAGATTTTGCACGCTTGAATAATAAAATTATTTTGTGAAGAAAAGACGTTTTGTGTGGCATTTTTCAATTATTAATTGTCAAACATCGCCGCATAATATTGAGGAAATCAAGGATGTTAATGAAGTACCAAGTATATAAGTATATTGTCGTTATTTATTAAGTTTAAGATAAGGTATAACTTACATCTGTTCTCTATTATACATACTATTTACAAATTTTGTTTCGTACTCAGAGTCAGCAGATTATAAAGTAACTGAGCGTGTACTAAAAAAAATATCTAACTTTCATACTGTTCTTAATTTCTGCGCAATCCAGAATAAATTACGCACTTCATTACTAGTACTCGTGTACTTATGTTTCGAGTTTGAAAAATTTTGTCATGCTAAGCAACTCATAATAGATAAAGCATATTTCGTCAACAAAATGTTTGTCTTTAAAAGTGGGTTCTGCAACCCACAGTCGTTGAAAATTCAATATTGTTTTCAATACTTTTAAACTATTTATCGTGCCTAACATGTAATGTAAAATAGGTATTTCCACTCTTTCAACTCACAATGCTATGAGTAAATAGTAAACATTATGTACTAGTTAGTGAAACTATTGTAGTAATTTGACCAACTGTAAATATTTTTCCAAGCTAAAGTAAGTGAGTTTCTTGGGGTAGTACTGCACGACATTCGTACAAGTTGAGTCTATTACTTTCGCTCCTTTTGTAATACGTACTTTTCTCTAAGACACTTACTATCGACTACAAAATATTATTTCAAGAGTACATTACTGTTAAATAGTTTTCAAATTTTTTTTCAAATTTCATCGGTTGGAT
>UCQR01003243.1:0-17965 GCA_900474235.1 Cecidostiba semifascia
CCTGGTAAGATTAACCAAAAATATAGTTGGTGGATATTTTACCAAGCGCTTTGTTAATTTAACCAACCATTTTTTTCCGTGTACGATTATCGATTCATTAGTAATAAAAGGAAGTAATCGTACTTGAATAATAATTTGTTGAAACGTTCCTTGCAAATTACTCTGTAATAGAAAGAAAAGAACCGAAACTTATAAATAACTTATAAATTTAATATCTTTGAAGAAAGACAAACCCCGAATCAGCTTTACTTTCAAGCTTTACCAGATCAAAAGTTTCACTTTCCAACGACAAAACCAAGCGCTAGCTCGAGAGTACGCAAGCCTGTGTTATTTCGAAAACGGTAACCTCAACTAATTGAACAGCGCGAAAAGAGCAAAACGCCGCAAGCGTCGAGTATTTTTGACTTTCGAGCAACTTGAAGTACCAGCAAATTCCATTAGTGGGAATTATCATAGTTTCTGGGCCGCTATTTTCCCAGAATGAGGGTGACGCGCAACTGTTGTTTTCGAAATTCAATTTGCCCCACCGGATTTAAAAATATTTCGTTTTCTTTTTTGCACCTCTCGCCGAGTGCGCAATGAATTTTTCCGCTAGAGTGCAAATAACGTACGAACGAAAAATGGAGAATTCTTTATGTAGACACACAGAAAAGCATTTTTGATGAAGTAATACGCGCGTCCATTTGAATTTTTTTGTTCGCTCGTCATGTTGGGCATTTTATAAGTTACAGAGTGCTGACACACACTGTCAAATGAAGAAAAACTATACTGTGTGCACTCGTCGTGTGTTCTTCTTTCGTTTAGCATATACAGAGCAATAGAGGCATTGCTACTTTAAAACGATAAAAAGTTCTACCCACAATATGCATTCTTTATATTCCGAGATTTTTTGTATATCATAATATGAGGTAATAGATGCTTTTTTTTGTCTTTTTGCCGTTGCATGTTTGTTTATTATGTATTTATTAAGTAACATTTTGTCCAGAATATGTAGTAGTTTAATACCTCAAACATCGGTACATTTTTTATGGAATATATCCTTAAAAGTAAACCTTGTTTTTGGCGCATACCCATAAAATTCTAGTACTTCAGCCTAACAATATATTTGGTTATAGTCTGATGGCTAACCAAAACGAGCATAAAGTGAAAAATGGAGGTAGCGTGTCAGTTGGGGAAAAACGGTGAAAGATAGATCACAAGAGCCTCAAGAGAAAAAGACAAGCCAACGAAATTCTTCAGAAAGTGCCTGAAGGCTTCAATTTTTACCTCAATTTATGTATGCGTTAAGATTTTCCTAAGTTACTGCTCGACCGAGAGATTCTCGCAAAATTTGCTTTGCAAATCTCTCGAAAACAGTTTCCTTAAAGGAAAGTCATATCCGACGTCTTCCATCTGTCTAAAAGTTTCTTCGGCAGTATTTTTCCAAGCTATGAGGGCCCGCCAAGTTGTATGACGCTCTAAGAGAATTTCAAGCCCGGGCATTGCTATAGATTATTTCCACGCAATCATCAAATATTATATGATCATATAATAAGAGCTCAAAAGATACATTAGAATACATGCATTAGAATATTACTTTTTAAAGGCGTACTAGTGAACATCGAATTCATCGTATTCTCGCATATGGTATATACCACATTTATGCTCAGATAGTCTCTACGTGGCGCACAGTAGAGTCGTCAGGTCAAATGAAGTCGTATCAATCGCAATGAAACAGGAAGGAGCCTCTGCGGGCTTCTTGTGGGTCCCCCTCCTATTTCTCTCTTCGTCTACTGGAGAGAACATTCGCGAACCACTGCAGCGATACGAGCGACTTGTCTTGCTCTCCCCCCCCCCCTCACTCTCACACACATCCCTTAAGGGGCTACTCCTACATATTAGACTTGCTCTCGCTCTGGCTGACACTGCTTTAATCAGCGCGCGAAACATCGCTCTCTGATGTATTTCATTATACGCAGGGAGCGACGCGGCTTTCGTGAGATGCAGCTTATGTCGCGGTGAAAATACATGATGTAAGAAATCTCGGGAAAATGTTTTGTTGCGCGTATTTTGATTTGTAATAGTGCAAAATTCTTTAGAATTGGAAAAAAAAGTTGTCGTATATTAGGTGCTACCATCCTGATGATAGCACCGAAAATAGGGGTTAACAACTACGAAATTTTTATTTTTTTTATTTCCCTCAGATAAAATTATTAAAAAATAAAAATTTTTGAACACTTATAAATATCAAAATAAAACATGAAAGATCACTGCTCATCTTTCAGTGGACATTCACTATTTGAAAATATGTGGTATGACTATAACAGCAGAGGTGACTGATAAAGATGCGAGTGATGAAGACAAACGTACAGAGTATATATCTGGCAATATAAATCGGCTTCTTAACAGCTGGCATGAGTGCTCCCCAACAGCTGTATACAGCTCGATGCACTTGCCGACTGCGTGGTCACGCGGAGTTCATCGGATGGTTTTCGCGGACGCGAACCCGCTGCTCCTAATTTGCAGATTGGCGTTTTTGAGGCCATGGCCCCCTTTCGACCTTTCTCACTTTGATTGCTATATTCCGGATGTTTGCGATCGTTCTAGAAGATACCAATAATGATTACATGGTATGCATAATGTTGCTACATTCTTTATAAATAAAAAGAAAAACTGGCTGTAACCGTGACATTAATATTGGAAAATTGCATTTTTCTTATTTTGGAATTTAAATATTCATTTTATCACAACCGGTTAATAAAAATTGAGTATCTTTATAATATAGACTGATAAAATGTAAAGAACTCTATAAGAAAAAATTTGTTCTGAATTGATAGTCGAAAAAATACAACAATCCGTAATCCACCATCGAGAAGAACGTAGCTTGGATTGCACAAGAGTATTCTCAGCGTGTAAGCCCGACATTTTTATCAAACAAACATTCCTCCGTACAGCTCGAGGCAAAAAGAAGAGTATATATTCGAAGCCTGTCATCCATCGTATGCCATTTGAACTGGGATCCCACTTGAACCACCAGACAGACAGACACACACACACACTCTCTCTCTCTATCTCTCTCCCGCACAAAATCGATAAGGATCACAACAAAACAGCAGCGGCTCACCCCCTCCCCTACCCTTCACACACACACACACCCACGTAGCGCGCTACGCAGAACCGGAAACTCCAAGCCTCGGCAGTTCCCCGACAGGCGGTGTTGGCTGTCCGTACATTTTCAACATGGCCTCTCGCCACTGACGGGCCAACAGTTCTGCGCATCCCGAAGTCCAGCGATTCTAGCCTCCTACTGTGCCACCCTTGGCTCATACACTGCATTATCACAGTGAGTACACGTCAAATTTGCATTCTTATATTTTATCCGAGTTAATTTGTCATTTCTGCGAGAGTCGAGGCTTTATTCGAGAACGTCGTCGCGGCGATTACGCTGCTAGCCGGTTCGAGCCAGTTGGAACGTTCTCTTGCGTAAACGATCAATAGAGACGTGACGAGATACAAGGGCTGCGCTCGCGTGTTTTTCACCCTGTGAGCCAGTCCTTTGCGTGCACGCACGCTTTTGGATTTTTCCTTTGTTTTTTTGGAAATCTTGCTGCGAACGTTTCGATTGGTTTTATACGTTATATATTTATACTCGTATTTCTGTTTTCATCGTGACGCGCAGAGCTTGCAAGCTTTTTCGGGGGCTGCGCACGGACAAAGCTGTGTCACGGGCTTACTTGGATGTATCACGCGACGTTTTTTGATATTAGGAGAGTTAGGTATTTTTTTTATATTTTGCGAAAGGTAATGTAAGGTCAGTAAAGGGTTCATGTGACTCGTGAAACTTATTGACATGATAAAACTAGTGCAAGTTAAATTTGCACACGTGAATTATTTAAGAACGTGAAAAAAAAGGTTTCAAATTATTTCAAAATATTTCAAAATGAATGGAACCATTGAGAGAGTCTATGCATATATCAATATTATCAATTTACTGCGTTTGTTACGCTGCCTTGAACACATGGAAAATCACAGAATGTAATTAACTTTGAAATGAACAAGTATCGGAATTTCAATAATGATGTACATGGAATATTGTACAAACAGCAATTTCGACAACCTCAAATTAATGTTTAACGTACTTACGTAAAGTTCTAGCCTAATAAACATCAAATCAATTTATTAAGCCTATTGAAAAAACAAAAAGTAAAATCGATGCGTCATCCTTCTATATAGGTATACGTCGACTAACTGAGATTGCCATTGGCATCTCTCGAGTTTGCGCTCGATACATCAGACTCGTGTTTGAACATCCCAGCGGAATTCTTCCATTCACAGGAGCAAGAGAGCTTTCGCGCGCCAGTAGTGTATTTACCGCGCGGTAAGGACCGCGTGGGCGCGCGCTTGCGCACGACTTTCCTTAAAGATCAAATATATATAAGCTTACTCTTCTTCATACTTTTCTTATGAGTGGGTGGGAGCGTGTGTATGTGTAGGGATCGGATAGACTTAGGTATTGTGATCTTATGGGGATACTCGAGCCCGAACTTCAATGACGAACGTAGGAGGATAATTATTCTCCTTGTGTAGGCGTGTTTTTTCCTGCTCAAGCACGAATTTGCTATACCGAGGTCCTTTGAAAGTCACATACGTGTGAGAAAAAAAAATATTATTTTCCATTTAAATTATCTATTTCGTTTATTTTGAATTCGACTTTTTGAATTTGCTCACTTTATGCGTGCAAATAATGAAATGATAAATAACAACATTAAAAATGAGAAAAATAAAAATTCACATATATATTGACATCTTTTTAGCAATAACAATTGCGTTGCTTATGAAATGACGAGCGTTACCCAATCAATATACATAACGGATTATATAACTTCAAGCCACTGACTTATCAATAAAATATGCTTGTGATTGACCCCATTGTTCACCAATTGGTTATTTAACAAGACTCACTAATTTCCACGTGTCAGAGACAGCCGCAGAGATAAAGGCTGAGCAATAAGGGATGGAAACGTTAGACCGAGAGCGCTCGACGCAGAAACAGCAAAAAGACAGAGGGATTGACAGGGAGCGAAAGAAAATCCGACGAAAAGATATATAACCTACTCTCTAAAGTTTTTGGTGTGGAATTTCAGTCCTTGGCGAAAGTGGAAAGGTTGCCTTTCAGAATAGACATTTCGTTGCTCCGTAAGAATACTAAGAGCAGGATTATTTTTTAATATACAATTGTTTATTTACCAGAGTTTATAACATGTTTATAACAAGTTATAACATGTTCAATTGTAATATATAGTATTTGTGACTTCAGATGCGTTCCACACTTTCTGGTTAACATATTTTTCAATTTTTACCTTTTGACGTTAGTAATTCATGCATACGTATTAGAGACCCGTCGCGACTTTATTCTCTGGATTTTCGTAAGACCCCTGAACCTCCTTAAATATTCATGATCGTTAGTGTATGGACGTATATACTATGCTCAATTTAATTTCAATATCGTTAACAAAGCCAATACAATGAAATCGGAAGTTAATTTCGCGCGATCGATAGAGCCCCAGAGTAAGTTTCCCACGTACCTAATTTCAAAGGAAAGCTTGCACAATGTCAGAAGCGAGCAATATAAACGCAGCTGCGCTGTTCCGTACGCTTCCAAGATAAACCCATGAGCATGTATGCACCTGAGCGTGCAGCATTCTCGTCAGAAATCGGAAAATTTATTGGATTAGAAAATGTGCTTGGTTATTCCTTTTTACGACAACTCAAACGGAGCTGCGCGTTTATCCTTTTCTTTAAAACTACGCTTTGATTCGCGCTCTTTATTTTTAAATCGAACCTTTTGCCGTTTAGAAGATCGTAAAATGCATTTAAAGAAATTCTCTACTCATTTCTTGCCACAGTTTATTCAAATTATCATGAGATAATGTTGTCATTCAAAAATAACGAAAAGGCCGAAATCGATTTTTAGCTCAAAATATGAGATAAATTTTACTATATGCATTTCTCAAAAACTGATGAATAATATAAATATAAGCATAAAATTATAATAACTACGCTATATCTCCGCATATTTATTCTCATAACGTTCGCGTTATCAAATACAGAGCGCGCACAATTTCCTGGCGTTTAATGAGCAAGCGAAAATCTCAACCATATGACAAAGAAAGCTTTATCCGCATTAAAAATTAACGCAATCCGCAGAGCCTCTCTCACTCAGCTCTCGGCGATATGATATATTTATGTAGGCGCACAAAGAAACTGCAGCGCCGCGAGGGCGAAGCATCAAAGTATACACTTTATAATAACACACGAGAGTCACAAAAGGGATCCGTTCATTGATAACAAGCAAAGAATCCTCCTCCGGAGACCTCTATGCAAATCTAACTGCGGAGTTGGCGGGCAAAAGGCTAACGTACTTAATCTGTATTGGGAATTTACACAGTTGCCCTGACCTCTCACGGCAAGTGGGACTAAACGGAACCAAGAGATAGCATTGTTTGGAACCTATAGCAATTTGAATTTTAAAACTTGTCGTTTTCATTATAATGCATAAGCCACTTTCAAAAAGGGAAAGGACTTGCACTATCTGAAATTCAAAGACAAAATAATTAGCTCTGTTTTATATATCTTTCTTTTTAATTTCATCGTATTTTTATTAAAAACGATCAAATACGGGGCCTGCAAGCATCGGCTCGCAGTTTTTGTTTGATTCTAAAAAATGGGATTGCCTGAACAGAAAAAATGGAACTGATGTTTCAGAGTTTTACTGGATACACGTTAAATTCTGAAATATAGCAGAGCATAAGTTTTAAAATCTTGCTATATCAATTTTGACAGCTCTTTCGCCGCGACCATAACCCAGCAACATTTTTATCCATCAATTTTTCTCTCTCACACAAAAATAAAAGTACATATTGCAAGCTTGATTTGGAACGTGCTAAAAGTCACAAGCTTTACGACTCTCAGGTAATCCAAGATCACGATGAAATCCGCACCACGTCAATACCATGAGTGAATTTATTGTCTACACCGTAAACGCATCAGCGACAATCCATTATTCATTTTTAAAACCCATTCAAAAAGAAAATTACAAAATAACGACTGAATAAATCTGGACCAACAGAAAAAAAAAGAAAATTTCTGTATCTCCTTTAGAAATTAAATTTTAGAATTTGCATTTTTCGAGTAACACTGTACTAATTGGGCCAATCTTTGTCCGTTAGAGGTAATCAAAAATAAAAAGTTCCATTTTTAGCCCAGAAGTATATCCTAATTTCCCGTTCAATTGCTCATACATCCCCGTCGGTGTAAATAAATTTATTAAAAGAACGCATTCCTGGCTCACGTAAACTGATACCACTTTCTGCGCGTGGCCGGCATAATCGGCGTAATCAAGTATGCTTCACTGATTCTACTGAGTACTAAGCCGTCCACGGCAACATTTTCACTATAACGACACGCGCATGGCTCTCATGATTCGGCGAATACAATGGAGATTATAAAATACAAAGTATTTATCTTCCTCGCGGAATTAATTATCGGATTTTCCCTCGGCTTTGAAAATTCATAAGCCGTAAACACCGGATTATTACTCATAACTTTGCACTAGGGCATCCATTTTTGATAATTTTTTTTTAATTTGAAGGTCTACTTAACTACTTGTATTTTCTTTTATAAAAAATATGTTTTGACTTATAGGTTCAAAGTTTTGCATATAAAACAGCATATAAAACATCATTAAAAAAGTCCGGATTAAGCCGAGGATTAAAAAATTTTTTTTCGAGATTCTGGAACCCCCAAAAGTGCTTTTTTAAAAATTTTGTTATATACATATAATCGCGTTATTTTTACCGATTACTTTATCGTGTAGATTTATAGCGCACTTACAAGGGAAAAACCGAACCATAACACGCCCACTACGCATCTGACGTTCGAGTCTTGCTAATTTACGCGATATATCTCATCAATATCGGTATCACGGGGAATTCCCCCGGATATTCCAACGAAACTCGCTTTAATCTAATGACTCTCGACGTCGCCATAGATATGCTCATACACAGATAGACGCGAGTTTCTCGACGAGGCGCTAAAGCTTTTTGGCGGCAGCGAGATCGCGATTCGTTTTGTTTGGCGATTGGATTTCTGCGTCCTCTTTTCCGACCCAAATAAAACTCGATGACACGAGGACCGGGACACTGCGGCGAGCTTGACGTTCCCGCAAAAGCTTCTCCTTTTTGCGAGAGACAGCAACAGACCATTCTGACCCTATATACACTGCGCTACGGACCTTTCAGCTTGAAAACCTCTCTCGCCGCGAAATATTGAGTTGCGCTATCGTCGACACACACATACACACATACTGTTATTCCATATGGCTGACTTTCTTTCAGCGTAATTTTTTGTCCATCGAGCCGGATAAAGACGGAAAAGACGACGAAGAGTTTTATGTTAACAATTTTCTTTTCTCTTCCGCTGTATTATAAAATAATATAATTGAACGTGGAAAATGGGAAAAAGAAAAATCTAAATAAAATATTTAAAAAAAATTCAATTGACCTTTTGGCAAATATTTATAAAGATGTGCCACGTGCGCATGCGAATGTTTCAGGATAAATACAGAATAACGAATAGAGGAACGTGTCTAGAAAATGCCTCTTAATCCAATATCCAATATCAGCAAAGCTCCCGTATAGCAAGATAAAATAAGGATAAAACGCCTCTCGCGTGCGTTTATATAAAGCTTGTTAAGTGCAAGATTTATTATCTCGAGAATGAGCTCCTGAAAGCAGCAAAATTTCATAAACTTATACAAAACTTGCCGAGTTAAAGTAAAGTCATACACAAAGTAAAACAGGCAGCCGTCCGCCTTTAAGAACCGACACTTTGACGATGAAATTAAACGTAAACTTTCGCTCTCTAATATCCCTCTGCGAGAATACCAGCTTTCTAAAAACAAATCATTTACTTTTTTTCGACACTCTATACTTCACGAGCGATCGCGCGTGTTTCCATCACGAAATATTTGTATCCGTATACGTGTGTTGCAGGATTAATATTCGGTATCGCGGCGCGTGAAGCTCTATGGATAGAGAAGGGGAGGGGGGGCTTTTATGGCCGATGCTTTTGGAGAGCTTTCGAGCTTTCCCGTATATTATACAACGCGCATGATAAAATATAGCTTGTGCAGCGTCGCTTGTGTTTTATTGCCGCGGATTTGCAAACTGTTTCACGAGGGAAACGACAGGTCGATGCAATTTGTCGAAATAATGTACGCGGGGTCGAGGATCGGCACGTGCGTTTTTTGTTTGTTTATTTTTTAAGGGGCCGTGTAACGAGAGGTTGCGTATGTATACTTTGTTGCGGTTTAGAGATCTTTTCAAACACGTGCGATCTGAAACTGATTTATAGGGAGAGTCGCAACTGGCATTGTTTGTTCGAACTATAGATTTTAGAGAATGCCTTTGTACAATTGAGGATTTGAATGGAATGTTGTTAATACTGGCGTAAAAGCGCGGAGTAAAAGTAGTTTTCTTGCATATGAAAGGATTTAAATAGGAAAATTGTACTGTCCTATCGGTAATCGGTATAATTATTCCCCAGGTAATACGTTGGACGTAATAATAAATAAACACGGCGATATTAGATTTCGTATTATATACGCCCCTCCCTTCCTCTCTTGTAGAATAATAAAAGCAACGTGATATAAAGTCAATATTTGTTGAAATAATTCACGCTCCATCAGAATATCCATCAAAATTTTCACATAAAGCATCGTCAAAATTGATTCTCATAGACCGGTACACATGATAACCGTAGACTGATCCTCTGAAGCACCTCCAGCCCCATGAATATTCCACTCACCTAATGTAAAACTGCCATAAAGTGACGAAAAATCCCACACCTCCATCTCCATTATACGCGATATACGCATCGGCCACATCATGCCGTTCAGCCCAGTGACCCGTCGCAAAATAACAAACAGCTATAGTCGCGTGACAAAATGAAGGGATGTCCGCAGAATCGACGCCGAACAATGCACGGCCGTCGCTCGAGAGCTCTATGCAAAAAAAGGAGGACAGTAGCTCGTGAGAAGAAAAAAAAAAAGAAGAAGGAACTCAAAAAGTGGACAGTGCGGCCTGGAAAATCGACGAGCGCGCGAGCGAAACTAGGGCGAGAGCGTCGACTCTTCTACAGGGAGAAGAGGGAGGCCGCGTCGGTCAGGACACGCGTACCAAGCCGCGGGGCCACTGACACGCGCGCGCGCGAGGCCGTCGCGCGAGTCCACTTTTCAGATAGGACAACCGAAATTTGTCACGTCTGAGTGTGTATTTTTATGTGCAACTGCGTATGGATTTCGGGTAAAAAAAGCATTAAGTTACCAGCGTTCAATAGATTGAAAAACGAATTAAGAGCTACGTCTTTGGAGTAATTTTTTTCTCTCGTTTTATTTGCTACGTGCAATTATTACGATAGCTATAATGGGAACATTTTTATTATTAAAAAAGTAAAATCTCTTTGCTATATTATATATAGATAGTTCACCGCTGCCACCGTTTCAAGGTGGCCCTTCCTCACCCCCTTCTCAGCCCCTCCACAGCCTTTCCTCACCCCTCCTCAGCCCCTCCCCACCTTTTTCTCACTTCCCCTCTTGCACTTCCATGAGTCGTCACTAGCTTAATATTAAGTTACTCGATTGTAAATAGAATAAAATCGTTATTTCTTATGCAGACGGAGAAACTTTTCTCTAACTCGTATAACAACTCTTATTCTTATTCTTTAGCACTTTAAAGGAACACCGAAACTCAGTTTTTGCCAATAAAATCGAAATCCGATAAAGAGCTTTTCGCGCGAGACACACACCGATGAAGGGTAAGCGCAAAAGTCGCTAAAAATAACAAGTAAAGAAGCGATGAAATCCCTAGAGAAAAGATGAAGAACAGGCTAGAATTCAGAGACGCGAACGCTTTGGTCCAGCAGTCGCAATCTGCTTTTTGTTCGAGCGAAAACGCTTAGGATTTAGTGGGCGGACGTCGATCGAGGCAGGGATTAGAGGCGAGAGCAAGCATTTTCCTCCTCAAGATCGTTTTTCTCCGTGCGTTTCTCGCTGTTGGCAAATTCCGCGACGTGCAAGGATTTGGTCATCGATTATTCATGAGGATTAATTCGGAAAAAACGAGCCGCCGCTCGGCGAGTTCCGCGGAATTATTTATCGCGCACAGGTGCGCCGGTTGTATTTCGTTTGTTTACCTCTGGAGCTCGAATAATGAATATACGTTTGAGATATAAGGATGCTATTTCTGTCGCATCTTTATAAATTTTACTGTTCATTTTATCAAGGAAAACTTTATGAATGATAAAACTTACATACATTTGCTTGAGCTGAAAGAAATCTTTGGATTATATAATATAACTATTATATTCGGTTAAAAGTTAAAGTTACAGTTAAAAGAGCATACAGAATTAGGTTTCCATCAGTTTCAAGTTATATTCACAAAATCGTCAGTTTATTAACAAAAAATAAATCACATCTCACAAACTGATGAATAAACTCCTCTAAATTCGATGATGATAAAAAGTGCACTTACTTTTCTAAACTCTTATGATGCATGCTCTATATAGAATTAAATAGTTACAGATTTACTAAATTGGATTCTACACGAGCCGAGATCCCGAACGATTACACCTCCAGGCGTGTGTTCAAAATAATAACAAAATTAAAAATAAAAAAGAAAAGTCAATTAATTCATGAAGCCTGCATATGAAAAACTGCGAAATATATGACACACACAGAGCCCAATTTCGGCGTCAAATGACGAGCGGACCCGCAAAACGCGCGCTCGAAAGGATATATGATTTTAATTACACTGCAGCGAGAATAATTTAAAACACATCCCTGATTAGCATCGCTTTGTAGATACCAGCCTTTTTGCGCGGCAACGCAATAAAAACAAATAATATGTTTGCCACGCTCGCTCGCGCGCTTTGCTTGTCACTTTCAGATATACTCGTATGTTATGTACATTGTGCATGTATATAGCGATGAAAGCTTTCAGCTTGACGAAAAACGAATGTCATTCGGATACGTTCCAATCTTTCGCGTCGCAAAACAATGATTACACCGCTACAAAGTGCCCTCTGAAAATGACCTTTTCCCAACCGCATGCAGCAGTATTTCGCCGAATCGCGAAACGATGTTTTAATATTTTTCATTTTTAATATATCGCATGCCCGAACCAGATTCTCTTAATTTTCATAACGTCCATATAAAGTTCTTGGAAAACAGATTATGTGATGATTTCACGAGCAATGGTGTCTTTGTCTCTGGTTGACAAACCTGCAGAAGGATACGCTCACAGGTTAAGGATTTGGTTAGTTATTTTGATTTCGCGTTAGCTTTGACATTATGCTTTTGTTTTAATTTGCTGAAATATATAGAGATCGAGTGCACTTCGCATATTTTATAGAGAAAATCTTGATGAATATAATCTGTTTCTATATACCATCAGGTATATAGCAAAATTTGTACATCTGATGATTATAATATATGTTCTTGACATTCTTCATTAAGCGATCAAGCTCTAGTTGGCATTTCAATTTCGCTCTCGCTTCTAGGGTGAATAAGCAAAGCCGCGAAATGAAGCTAATGGCATTCAAAGTGCATTCGGTGGCCACCGCACACGGCTCTCCTTCCTTATTTTCCTTGCAACTCTTGTTACTCGACTACATTTATATAAGACTACAATTTAACGGGGATAAAGAACACTAACTAACTTGAAGAAACAGAGAACGCACACGTCTTGCGGATTATCCATTTCACTGATGAGAATAATTTGTTTGAATCAAATAAATTGGGTAACTATATTATTACCAAATATTGATTCGCTGAAATATTTAGATTTCTGGTATAATATATAGTTATGAAATTCATTTTGATGAAGAAAAGTCTTTTCTCAGTGCGAAAAGAAACGTGCAAGAAAAGAGGAATGAGCTACTTAGCTGCACAAAGCCGAGCTTTCAGTGGAGTTCGGTTTTATGCTTAGTCCGCGCGAATCGAAATCGTTAAAGTTGCGCAAGCACTGGGAAAGGGTCAGGCCGGATTCGCCGTTATTCTGCCATATATACAGCGCTACTGCAGAGGAACTGAAAGGTTTGTTGGCTTTTCTTGTTCTCGCGTAATAGCTTAGGAACTTGTCGGAATGTCTATGCACTGGGTGGTAGCAACGAAATGCATTGTGCTTTTCTCTGTAATAATCATTCATTGAACGATGTGTGTGTGCGTGTGTATGTGCGGAAGTGGAAAAGAGAAGTTTTGCATACCGCGAAAATAAATTTGTGCAATTCTGCCGTGAAAGAGCCACAAAAGAACGAGGTCAGAGTTCATAAATTCACAAAAAAAAAACGTGGGCGCGCGCACACACACGTCTGATCGCATCCGATCATTTGCCGCTTGAATAATCAAACAGAGTTCAGTTGCCTGTAAGTTGGCTCATTCGCATTTTACGTGAAAAATAAAATGCATTCATATATACACAAGCCTCAATTCTGGTCAACATATATCTATTAGCTGATGATCACCTGGCACGAGTATCAGCATTACTATAATATACATATAATTCTCGCAAGTCAATTCCGCGCGACTGCCGAGACGTGTTCTTTTTTTTCCTTTCCATCTCGAGCGACG
The DNA here is from genome assembly GCA_900474235.1 of Cecidostiba semifascia. Classification (NCBI taxonomy): domain Eukaryota; kingdom Metazoa; phylum Arthropoda; class Insecta; order Hymenoptera; family Pteromalidae; genus Cecidostiba; species Cecidostiba semifascia. The sequence continues at coordinate 13,667 of UCQR01003243.1, forward strand.
AGCAGATAATTTATTTTGATATAGAAACGCGCGGGACGATCCGGTGACACATCGGGGAAAACGCGAACTCGGTCACTGGGTCGACGTACCGAGGAGGAAGGGAGACAGGACCTCGTTTCCACGACGACGGCGCGCGAGAGCAGCAGCAGCATCGCCCCGATGCAGTTGCATTCGTAGGTATAAATAAGCGCCGGGATGATGTGCTTCTGATGGTGGTGTGCGCTGGGGGATAAGCCGCGAGAATTTCACGTTAGTATGTACGTTGGATATACATACGACGGATTTTCTGATCGACTGCTACGGTCGAACTATAATGCTCACGGGAAATGTCATGGTTTCAGAAAAAAATTATAGGAACAGATTTTTTCAAGTTAATATCAAGCCTTGGATGAATTTATTTTACTCTCTGGTGTGCTCTGAAAATGACAACTGAAAATAGTCCTTTTCTGAAATTTGGTATAGTCTTTGTTGAGAGCGATGATATATTGAAGCTGATGGTACAGCTGTTGTTTCGCAGGTCAATTGTGATTTAGTATTATAATACGTTGATGACGAAATGGATTTCTAGCGGGGCCGAATCGATGATGTGCATGCTGTTAAAATGAATTGAATAATACATGATATCAATCTGTCGTTGGTTTACTGGAATCAATTTATCCAATCGCTACGTCAATCATAATTTAAAATTGGTTCACGATTTTTTTTATTTTTAAAAAAAAGAAAATATCAAAAGTATAATAAGTTTATACTATATATGAGCGCGATGAATCAATATACTTAATAGAGCTTTGAAAAAAAATATTCTCTGCTTTTTATCGAATTACTTTTCAATGGCGTATTACGATATGGTAGTTCTAGCTTATCAAAATTGAAATTATGTGAATAAATAGAACTATTAAGTTTTATCGGAGTTTTAAATGACTGAGTATACGAAAGCCAACGATAAAACTTTTTTAATTCAAGAGCAAACAATTCTGAAATGCAAATGCATATAAGGCAAAAACTGTCTCTCCACTCGCTCCATCACTTTATTTGATTTTTTTTGCGTATTATACACGCGTAACCGACCAGTAAATTTACTTTAAAAATGCAAATTTGCAAACCGCAACTCACTTCGACGGTTTTATATATTACTTGTTAAAATAATAAGTATTATATTAACCCGGTGATCAGATTGCATTAAAAGACATTTATCTATCTGCTCCTCTAACTTTAAAAATCAACGTAGATAGTATTTTTTTTAAATAATTTTCCTCGAAAATAATCATAATGTATACAATCCTTTCTCTACGATATGTCGACAGGTCACCGAGAAAACGTTCAAGCTGGCGCCGTTCAAGCTCCGCTTCTCCAAGCTGGGAAAGTCGCGTAGCGGCGACAGCGGAGGCAGCGGCAGTCGCAGCAACAGCGTCGAGGTCGAGGAATCGGCCCCGGGTCAACCGGCTGAACTCAATCAGTTGGCTTTGGGAAGTTCCGAGAGCGTCGTGAGCGGCGAATGCGCCCATCAATTGACAGCCGATGCTAGCAGCGTCGTCAGTGTCAACACGGATACTTCGACGATGCCTGCCTCGTCGCCACCACCATCCTATGAGCGAGTCCTCGAGGAAGTACGTGAGCTCAAGGTTATTCCAGTTGATCATTATCATATTCATTGTCATCAGTGTCGTTTGCTGGACAGTCATGGGCAAAATGTACTATCCTTTTAATTGATGCGATATGAGAAGATAATTTTTACTCCCGTGACTGTTCATTGTCATTGTTCGTTGCGGCATGTATATTTCGTCAATCGTCATGTTTTTATTTTGAATTCATGATGTCATTATATGCTTCTGTATACTACACATTTGCATTGAATTTTAGTTATATTTCGACATTATACTGCTTTTCACATATCCACTCGCAGACTATCTGCTTGAAGGACGTAAATGCGCGGATTTCCATCTAAAGTATATTCCAGAAATGCAATTTAATTAATCAGCTATCATTCTGATCACATTATATACACGTTTCTACAAGCAGCACAGTATAGCAGGATTTTATTGGTAAAGCTTTTACTTTGATAGCTGCTCGAAATCACGCATTCGTATCACTACATCCGCATATCTCGTAAATTTCAAGTCAACATCGCGAGCATCTTTATCCGAAATTCCATTTTTTTTCTTGTAGACGAGACTCGCGAGATCCATGACGGAAGATGAGGAAGCGATCGAGGAAAGCACTGACGAAGGTGAGGCAGTCAACAACCAGGCGGCGCCTCCCGCGAAGAAGGGCCAAGAAATACTGTACAAGTCCAGCAAGGACTTTTACAGAGCCATGGCCAAGCAGTGGGGAATCACATGCAAGATGAGCGATAACTGTAGATGCTTTGATTGTCAGGTGACTAATCAAATTGAATATTTTTTATATCTCTATATACTGGTATTACTGATTCTATGTTGAATGCTAAAACACGGTATCAACCACAAGCATCGTTCGTTTCAGTGAAATTTTTTAATTTGAATTTCTCAAGCGCTTCTGTAATCTTTTCTCGCATCCCTCCTCACTTTCAGAATTTCGTAGCTGTAACATTTTTACAACTCAAATTTTTTCAATCTACATGACTTTACATATTTTAAAGCTGTAATAACACAGCGAGAGCTTACTTTGCATTTTACGAGCATCCCTGAAATCTGAAAATTTTAATTATACGCCCTGAAATTGACAGTAAAAAAAAAAAGTTTCCTCCGGCATATTCGTCGTATACTAACTTCCTTCTTCATTTTCCAGAGTCGTTACTTCGACTGCGGCTACGAGAAGTACCAAGATTACGACAAGTACCACGAGCAGTCGGACGGCGGATTAAGCGCAAGTACACCGATGTTCGTATCCGAAGTGATGCACGGCTCGGCCTGTCTCCTGCTCTAAATAACGACCAAGACTTTCGTGTTGCTTTTTTTCTCGATCCATAGTCGTCTTCGAGCGACGATACCAAGCAAAAGCATCGTGCGATGTCGCGCGCTTCAAGAATTTGTTTTGCACGATAAAGGCAGAGATTCTTTGGTGCTTCCACGAAAATCCGTATGGGAGTATAGCCGGAAGCCATATAGCAAACATTATGTGCTTTGGATAATTATAATATCGTACAAGGAGATTCGCGGCTCAGTCGTGGGCGATGCGAAATTTCGGAGAACTTGTAAGTCGGCGCATTTTTTTTTATCTAGATGCATTATCTCAGCGACGTATACTGTAACACTTATATCTAAACCCTATATATGCATGTGTAAAAATGAGTACATTTTCATTAAGATCTGAATGTGTACGCGATAATGTATCTGGATAAGAAAAACGTTCACCATCACGCTTTGTATAATCGGATACAAGTATATAGACTGCCCATGCCTGATCCGCTCAGAGATTTCTTTGTAATTTGTGTATGTCGAGCTTGCGTAGAAGCCGAAAGAATAAAACAGATGTAACAAACAAAAAATATGTATGCTGCTCATGTAAAACGTGCTATCTATGTGAAAGCGTCTGGTAAAATGTATAATCTAAGGGCCAGTGCCTGCATACAATTGGAATATCTCTTTTTCATGTTGCATACCTTGAGGTATATGTAAAGAGAGGAATGGGAGTTTTTGGGATAAAAGAAAAGGAAATCCGAGGATGTATAGCAAGCTTTCTTGATGCGAAGACTAGAGAAATTATTTTTTACAATTTTCAGAAGACATAAATTAACAATCATGACGAGGATGCGCGTTGGACAAGTGTTTCAATTAGAGAGGCTTGTTTGACACTTTTCATTTCTGTTATTGTGACTGTGCATGGTGTAGTTATTTTCTTTGCAAATAAATATACGACTAAAATTAAACGGTGACGAAAAGGTTTGCGTATTAAGGCTGATTGTGAAGCAGTGACAGTGTCTTCTGATGATTATTGAAATGATTAATCGCGATGAGAATGAAAAAAAAGTAACTTAAATATGTTGAGATCAAACGTTGGGTCATATATCCAACGTTTGACAAAAAAGAATCGTGTACTTGTTGGAAACCAACATGGTCTTGTTTCGAAGCTCAAAACAGTCGATGCAAATATACACAAATTAATCGGGGCAGCGTATGAACACGTAGTGATATAACGTAGAAATATATCCAAGCACTTAATATGAAACGAGAACATAATTTTCACAGAATAGACGCTACGATATTTGAAAATTGCAAAAAAAAGGAAGAGTATCAGGAAAATATCGAATTACAGCAGAAAAGCAAGTTTCTTACTGTTGTAGTCACTTAGCCTCAAGCATTTGTATGAAAAATTGAAGTG